>JAUCMR010000090.1:428284-443996 GCA_032357425.1 Enteromius argenteus
TGAATGGGAATATACTTCAGAGATATTTTACTCATAAAAAATTCTAGGGGTGCCAATAATTGTGGTCAACAAGTATTAGAGAAAAACATTTATTTCATCACAAGCATTTCTCCATAATGAAAGATCAAAAGGATTAACAATGCAGATTTATTTTCACAGCAACCTTTGCTCAGATTTAACAAGGGTGCCAATATTAGTGGAGGGCACTGTATTTATATATAATCACGATTAATCACACCCAAAATAAATGTTTTTGTTTATTCACTGTACCTCTGTGTACTGTACTGTGTATACACACACACACACATTATATGTTTTGAAAATATTTCCATGTATATATTTATATTCATATAATTGATATTATTTCTTAAATATATACATATTTGTGTGTATTTACATAATAAATATACAGAGTACACAGACATATATTACAAACTTTTATTTTGGATGTTATTAATTAATCGTTAGATAGATAAATATAGTGCTCTCAATGTATATATAAAATAAGTAAATACTAAATATACCAATGCTTTAGATTAGATTTAAATTAGATTTGTAACATATATTCATTATTTTATATTTTTATATATAAAAATAAAATGACTATTTTTCTAGGTATGTTTACAACTTCTTAGAAACATCTTATTGGAGTGCAATTTATATGAAAAACCAGTGGTCAAAAGCTGTTTGTGTGTCTGGTTAACTGTTCTTTCGTTTTTTACCCTCCTGCATTGACCATGCATTCATGAAAGCACACAAAAACATGATAGAAACGAGGTTTATTTTGTAAAAAGTTATAAAATGAATATTGTACAAAAATAAAGTCTGTAGAGAGCTTTGGTTCAGTAACACAAAACAAGACAAAACGTCTCACAGGACCAACAAACACTGCAGGACGGAAAATGAGTTTCAGCAGACATTTGAACTCTTATCTTGAATGTTCTCTTTCGAGGAATCCACGAACGTAAGTTACACGTCAGGACAGAGGATCGCAGCGGACGCGTGTTTTCGGTTACTTCTACCTCTCCAAAGAACGTTTATCATGATTAGGTGGAGCGGCTGATGAAATATATCCTGATAAAAGAGGCACCTCGTGCTTTGGCCTAGATACTTCTGAAATGGGTGGATTTGTTCAGGGATTACATCATAATGCAACAGTAAAGCCCAAAGTATACTTCGCTTTTTACGCATACGGTTCGTGTGGCGCAAGTTTGTACACGCTCAGGTCGTGCATGCGCATTTACTTTGTTTTGCACTAATTAGTTGTTACGCGAGGTGGCAATGGGGCATCGTAGAAAGAGAAACCAAAGAGTCTGAACACTAATAACAAAATAGTGAAGAATGAAACAACAGCAAACGTTTGTGTGAGAGAGGTATGAGGGAGCCCAGCTTTAGTTTCAAAGAGTATAGAAACATTTTTAGCAGTCAAGAGAAAAACAGCGCTGATGAACATCCACTTTGAACATCGCAATGCACACGATACACTACAACAAGTAAATCCACTTCACTAGTTAATTATTATTTATCAGTAATAATATCCATCTTATTTTCCCCTAGGTTTTACACACACAGTCTGAAATGTTCGCATGTTTACACACATTTTCATGAGTCCGGGCTCCACATTCATAGAAAACGGCTTACATCTCTGTTAAATAAGGTGTTTAGAAATTCAAAGATAAAATTATGCGTTTGCGTACAAAAAGTATACTTTGGGCTTAATGCACAGAAAGGCCTGCGTTTTCTCTTCCTAACGGGCCTGTTTACAGTCGAAGACCCAGATTGCTCTACAATTGGGAGAATTGATCCTGTTGAGAAGTTTATTTCAAGTCGGTTAGAGCAGACAAAGCTGATTTGACATAATTGGTCTTAAACGACAGGGGTCCGTGGCGCTTCTCCGTACAGACTTGACCTCAGCGGTCGTTCCAAACCCGGACCGAGCGGACAGCGGGTTTAAAGAGGTCATGTGTAACATTATTTGCTCTGATCAAACAGTCCATTTGTGGCGCTGGGCTCAGCGCAGGCGGTCTCTGGCACTGATTTCATTACAGTGAGATGTAAACACGTCAGGCCAGACCGTATTTTAAAGAGATAATTGGAGACGAGCCATCTGAGGTCCGGCTCGAGCACACGACGGACCCCGCTGCTTGTTTTAATGACGGAAAAACCCAAGACTTTTGCTTTTTTGCAAAACAGCATAAGCTTTTTATTTTCTACAATAATACTTGGTCCTCTGCCTGCTTATTATCTGTTCTTTTGTTGTAGGAAACAACGGCAGACTGTCTGGTGGAGCTGGAGGCCGAAGACGCGTCTTTTCCATCACCGACCGAACGTCACGGACGGGACGCAATTATCCGCTTTTCTTTAGTTCATCTAAAGATTCCCTCCGATTTACTCAAGCTCATGCCGTTCCAAAAGCATTTGACCTTCTTCTGTCAAACACCAAAAGTAGATCTAATGCAGAATGACATTCAGAACAAGACTTTTGCATCGTTTTCCAAGCCTTCTGAAGTCGCACGATGCTTTGTTTGAGGAACAATTAGTAGCTTTCAAATCTCATGCAATTTTTTAACTCAGATTTTCGAGGTTTGCATTGAAAAACGTCTTGAATTTGGGTTGGTTCCTCATGCATATCAATCATATGATCTCAGAAGTTATATTTAGTATTTTCATTGTGCCAAAGGACACTATAAATCAGAAACCAGAATCTCTTAACAAGTGCCTAAAGGTTTCGGTCACATTTACTGTTTGGTCAAAATGTATTGGTTTTAATTGGGAATTGCATGAAAGACATGCGCATATATATATATATATATATATATATATATATACCATGACCATGAGACTCTAATACTAAGTATTAATTATAATAAAAAAAAATATATATATTTTTTTCCGCGTATATAATATAAGATTAGTGAAATTTGGGCTAAATGTGGTGAACAAAAACAATCCATAGTGTGTGTATATATCTATTTATCGCACCTGAACCTCTCGACATGTTTGAAACGGCATGAGCTTGACTAAATGACGAATCATGAACGGTTTCTTGAAAGACTCATGCTCAAATTTGGCACCATCCAAGATAGAGAACAAAAACCCCCTCCTTAAATAAATAAGAGAAACAAACACTCTAATACGATGGATTGCAATAAATAACAATAACTTAATTAAATCTCAATAAATAACTTTCTTATATACTGTATATATAGATAGCTTTCTGGATATTAAAGATCTGGAGTCTGTCGTTGTGGTTCTGTGTGTAAACGTGATAATCCACTGCAGGCCCTTTTCCCACGTGTTTGTTGCTGGATAAACGATGTGGTTTGGTAACAAAGTGAATACTGGATATATCTGGGATCTCCTTCCGTGAGTCCTGCGGCCCAGTCTGAGGCGTTTCACACACTGCAAAAAAATGATCCACAGACTTAGTGTTTTTGTCTCGTTTTCTAGTATAAACAGCTAAACATCCTTGAATCAAAATGCATTTATTGTACAAGTGAAAAGACTTAAGATATAAAGTCTTGTTTTCTGGAACAAAAAAAAAAATCTAAATTTTGTTAGTTTTCCTTAAAACAAGCAAAAACATCTGCCAAAATGAAAGTGCTTCACCGTGCCACTGAAGACCTTTTTTATCCAAATGATTCCATATAGAACCTTAAACATCTGAAGAACCTTTCTGTTTCACAAAAGCTTCTTTGTAGCTTCTTCAGATTATAAAAATGTAAGGAATAGATGTTTTTTTGACCTGAATGGTTCTTTGTGGAACCAAAAATGGTTCTTCTATTGCATTGCTGTGAAGAACCTTTTTAGAGTGTAGGGCAAGAAAAATAATCTTGTTTAGGCTTTGAATAAAAATTAGTTAATAATATATATATATATATATATATATAAATTTAAAAAAAAAGAAGAAAAAAAAGAATATATATATATATATACATAAAAAAAAAAGACTTAATATATAAACTATAAAATTTATAGTCACTATAAAATATAAATATGGCAGATATTTTTGCTTGTTTTAAGGAAAAAAAAAAAATATATATATATTTTTTTTTTTTTTTTAAGAAAAAAGACAATATGTAAACTAAAAAATATATAGTCACTATAAAATATAAATCTGTAAAATAACAGAAAAAGCACTGGCAGCTCATTACACACAACATTATCCATAAATTTTATGGAAATTTCTGTTTACTCTAAAACACAATGCAAATGAAGTGTAAAACACTGGTAAAACACCTTTAAAAATATACAGTATAAATAAGACTTAATATCATAAATCATTTGACTTGTCTAGTAAATGCATCTTGATTCAAGAATGTCTGGATATTTGTACTAGAAAACAAGACAAAGATACTAAGTGAATCATTTTATGCGCGTGTTTCGTCCGTCAAACGCAAGCGCACTTTTTAGCTGAATGCTTCTTCAGAGTGTGGTATTCCAAGCTGTCGTCCAGAAACGAGATGTCGTCGTCGAAGGCAATGGGCCGGCAGCAAGTCCGAGACGGCGTCTCTTTGTCCAGCTTCTTGTTGTGGGTGAGGTTGTTGAGGATCTTGTCATAGTTGGTCTCGGCGTCGAAACACGGGCCGCTGCAGTAGCGGAAGATCAGCTCCTCTTTGGTCCTGTAACCCAAGCCTAGGTCTGTGACGTTGAGGTGGATCTCCTTCAGCAGACACCCACGCCCTTGACCTTTGACCCTGTCATCTCGGCTGTTCTTACGGCCTCGTCCGCGAGTCCTCTTGCGCTCTCCTTGTCCCCGGCTGCTCCTCTCGGTGTTTGTTGCTCCTTTCTGGCGGCCCCTGTCCCGCTTGGTCTGCGGATCTACGTCGAAGTCTGAGGATCTGCGCAGTCGGCCGATGGTGGCTTCGATGAAGTCCATCACGCTCTCGAACTGCTCCGGATAAAGGCTGTTCACGTCATCTTCAAGAGATAAAACAAAACACATCAGCTGTGAGTTTACTCTGCAGAAAATCTGTTTTGACTTTATCTAAACATTCTTGAATCAAGATGCATTTACTTGAGAAGTAAAAGGATTTAAGATATTAAGTCTTGTTTTCAAAAAAATAACATTTTTGTTGGTTTTTCCTTAAAGCAAGTAAAGATAATGGGGTACGAAAAATCTTTTTATTCATAGGCTAAACATGATGGTTTTTCTTGCCTCCATTGGTAGATATTTTTTACTTGTTTTAAGGAAAAACTAACAAAATATAGATTTTTTTTATTAGAATTTTATTAAAATTGATGTACTAAACTCACACAAACTGAAACAATAAAAGAAACAATAAAAATAAACAAACATTAAAAATGACAAAAACGACAAAATTACTGAACCTAAAACTGAAAATAATAAATACTAGTACATAGACAAACTAATAAAAATGATTAAAACAAACTCTTGCTAAAACTAAAATGGATATAAAGAAATAACAAAAACTAAATAGAGGTATTTAAAAAATACAATTGACAAAAACACAATATAAATTACTAAAAGTAAAATGAAACTAAATGTGCATTAAAGAAAAATAAATATACATAAATAAAACCTATATATATTTTAAATAATAATAAAAATGACAGAATCAAATGACTAAAATTTTAATAAATTACAATAAAAACTAAACAGGCATTAAAGAAAAATTAAAAAACACAAAATTAAAAGCCTAATATATTTTAAATAATAATAATAAAAATGACAGATCCAAATTGCTAAAATGAAAATAAAAAATAATAAAAAAATAAATAGACATATTTAAAGAGAACTCATATAAAGCCTAAAAAAACACAACAAAAATACTAAAATAAAACTAGACAAATAAAAACAATAAAATCAATAAAAAACTGAAATAAATAAGAAAAACATAATAGATATAAATAAATAAAACCAACAAAAATATATAACAAAATTACGAACTTTAAAAAGAAAATGAAAAATTACAAATGAAAAATATTATTAAATGCTATAATACTATATTAATGATAATTATGTGAATTTCAGTATTAATATTTGATTAGTGACCTAGAATGTTTTAACGTTTAAAACATTTGTTTCCAGGTTGAAATGTGATTGTGCTCTGCAGATCCTCAGCATGTTCTCAGATGTTTGGACTTCACTGTATATACGACGTTGTTTATTTGTCACTATCGACCATCCCAAATAACAGCGCATGACTCACGGGATCTCACCCGTCACCGGACCGACTCTTCTCATGTCAGGACTGCGATGGAAAATCTTATAGATCATGACATTGAGGTACAACAGAAATACATCTGCTCAACCACAAACTCGAAACATGCACGCCGCCCTCATCTTAAACAAAAGCAAGCGCACGTTTGATCTGCGTGTAATGCATCATGATTTCATTACAGTCAGAACTCGAAGTTCACTCTCCATTCGACCCGACAGACCGACCGTGTCACAGTTCTCCTTAAAGCCTTGCAACGATCGTGGTATAGACATGCTCGGTCATTTTTACCTCTTTAAACCTGATTTAACTTGAAAGAAGTTAATAGTACTTTTGGAAATGTTTCATTTAGCTGAACATTTACAAACCCTCAGGCCATCCCAGATGTAAATGAGTTTGTTTCTTCTTCAGATTTGGAGAAATATAGCATCATATCATTTGCTTAACAGATGTGAATGGGTGCCGTCAGAATGAGAGTCCAAATAGCAATAGTCCATAGCACTCCCATCCATCTGGAAAAGACAAAAGCTGAAACTAAACCATCATTGAGATGTTTTTAACTCGAAAATGAGTCTATTATACATAATAACACATCCTCTAGTAAAAAAAAAGGGTGCTTCTCAAATCAAAATCCAGCCACATCTAGTTTCATCTTTTGTCTTCTCCAGATGTTAACTCTCATTCTGACGGCACCCATTCACTTTGGTGAGCAACTGATGCAATGCTACATTTCTCCAAATCTCGTCTATATCTTGGATGACCTGAGAGTGAGCACATTTTTAGCTGATTTGCCTTTTTGGGTTACGCAGATGCTGTAAGCGTCTTATATTAGCCAGACTTCAATTGTAAGAGAAGCAGATATTGTGAGCTGTTCAGTTTATTGAAAAGGCAAGCAGCTTTGAGAAATGCAGTTTAATGAGCGAGAACATGCAAATTATACGTAATGAATCGCTGTGTACTTTTCAAATTAGGACTGGGTTTTTTAAAGGCCAGTTATAAACCACACCTTAAAGGGTTAGTTCACCCCAAAATGAAAATTCTGTCATTAATTACCCCCATGTTGTTTCAAGCCCATAAGACCTTCATTCATCTTCAGAACACAAATTTTGATATTTTTAATGATATCAGACAGCTATCTGTCCCTCCATAGACAGCAACACAACTGAAATAATCCCAGAGCCAGAAACATGTAGATGTATGTCTAGAGGAAAGCGTACGCATGTGTTGTGGTGCTCTCTAAAATGGCGGGGGAAGTAACTCAGGGGAGATGATAGCAGTGTTAAATGATGTTATTTTTGTTCTCTTTGTGCAAAAAAAGTATTCTCGTAGCATCACAAAACTGAAGTTGATCCACTGATGTCACATAGACTGTTTTACCAGTGTTTTTACTATGTTTCTGGATCTGAGATCATTTCAGTTGTGTTGCTGTCTATGGAGGGACAGATGGCTCTCTGATATCATCAAAAATATCTTCATTTGTGTCCCGAAGATGAACGAAGGTCTTATGGGTTTGAAACAACATGAGGGGGAGTAATTAATGACAGAATTTTCATTTTTGGGGTGAAGTAACCTTTTAACTAAAAGAAATAAGCTCTCAAAACCTGTTTCAGTTATTTTCATGCCTGCAATTTCATGCAAATATCAGTACATCTAACAAGCTTGTGTTACACATGCACCATATGGCAGGTAAAGTGAGGTATTCTCTGTGGGACTGAGATGATTCAGATCTCCAGGGAATTTAGTCTTGCTTGAGATGTTTGTCCGAGCTTCAAGTCTGATGAGTGCTGCCAGGCTCCAGTAACCTTTACACTGGTGTCATTTGTGTAACCAGGTTGGTTACATGATCTACGACGGTATCAGATGAATCTGACAAACGCTGGCGGTGTCTCAAATCTCTGTGCTGCCTACATAGAAAGCAATTTTGTGCATCACAGGATGACTGAACAATGAATAAACAGTCATATTCCCATTTAAATGCCCAAACTCCAGGTGCTCAATTTAATTCTATGCAAATTTGTTTTTATCCAGAGAATAATTAGCTCACAATTCTAACAGTTATATTCTAGCAACTTTGACTTTGTCTCACAATTCTGGGTTTATATCTCATAATTCTGACTTTATATCTCACAATTTATATCTCAGAATTCTGACTTTATATCTCAGAATTTATATCTCAGAATTTATATCTCAGAATTTATATCTCAGAATTTATATCTCAGAATTCTGACTTTATATCTCATAATTTATATCTCAGAATTCTGACTTTATATCTCAGAATTTATATCTCAGAATTCTGACTTTATATCTCAGAATTTATATCTCAGAATTCTGACTTTATATCTCATAATTCTGATGTTATATCTCATATTCTGACTTTATATCTCACAATTTATATCTCAGAATTCTGACTTTATATCTCATAATTTATATCTCATAATTCTGATGTTATATCTCATATTCTGACTTTATATCTCACAATTTATATCTCGTAATTCTGACTTTATATCTCATAATTTATATCTCGTAATTCTGATGTTATATCTCGTAATTCTGACTTTATATCTCATAATTTATATCTCAGAATTCTGACGTTATATCTCATAATTCTGATGTCATATCTTATATTCTGACTTTATATCTCACAATTTATATCTCGTAATTCTGACTTTATATCTCATAATTTATATCTCATAATTCTGACTTTCTTGTAGATATACAGAATTGCAAGAAATAAACTCAAACTTGTGAGAATGGTACCTTGTAATTTATATAAACTCATGATTTTAAGAAGAAAAGTCAGGTTTGTGGGATATAAACTGTGAGGAAAAAAGTAGAAATTATGAGATAAAAAGTGCAATTAACTTTTTTCTTTTATTGCGCGGCAGAAACCAAAAGCAGAATGTCAAGATGTAAACTCAGAATGGCAAGTTTATATCTCACAACAACAAAAATCCACACTTTTTACCTTTTTTGTTACCCTTTTTATCCCATGAAAGAAATAAGCTTCCATATAGTTCAGACAGACGCCTCATTTAATTGGATGCATATCAGTGTTTTGGTAAATGTACAATCTGTTCAGTATGTCAAAACATGATGTTCTATCAGAGCAACATTTAGAAGGATGCATCTCAATCATGCACTCAAAACCTCCTTTTCATTTGCATCGGATTAGACATCTGAGTGAAAGTCTGCAAATGCACTGCATGTTCTTCGCTGCTTTTAGCGACTGCTCTCTGGACGGCAAACTGCCATTACAAGAACACATTTTGTAGCGATTCAGAGGACTAGAGACACTGATGCATGCAGGGATCGAATCCCCAAGACGCAAGTCACTGAGTGATTCAACATGTGTTTGTTTTTTGCAGCTCCCATCGTCTCTTGTTCACTATAGTTTCAGCACGCCTTACATTATGCAAGGGTCTGGCAGAGCGCAATAAATTCATGCATATTTTCGGCCAGTCCAGTGCGAACCCTTCCACATGCCAAGTTTGACTCGTTAATGCTCTAATTTAGAAAGTTCCCACGATGCGAGAAGGCTACTGTGTAAAGGATGAGGCCACTATTTAACATCTGGAACAGCTGCGAATGTATATAGCTCATGCCTTTCCCGTCACGTCAGTATCTGTCAATGTTCACAACAGCACCTTACTTAGTGCTGGAAAGCTCAGCGTTAAACGTAAACAATCCATGCAGGGTTCATCTCACGTAGGTTTATAAGAAAACAATGTGACTTTAAAAGCCCATCCTCTGTTATAAGGCCAAACGCCGCTTTCGTTTTCAGGTTTTTCATGCTGTTGAACAGATGGGGGTTTGTTATGTAAAACATGTGATCACGCAGTGCTTACGGAGGTAGTGTTTGAGTTAACATACTGTACTCTTGACCAGTGTATTGTCACAGTTGTGCATCTGTGTCTGGGTTGCTCAACATGCAGCTATGCAAGTAATTGAAAGCAGTTCTCCATTGCAATTGAACTAAAGCGAGTTAACACTCTCCTCTGAGATGTGCATTGAAGAAATTGAGAGTTGCATGCTCGGGGACTTACATTGCTCCTCCATGGAGGCTTGTTTTTGGTGCGTGGTGTCAATGATGGGGTCCAGAGCGGGCGTCTCACTGCGGACGACGGCTCTTTTGGATGGCTGCAGCTTGTGGAAGACGGGACGTGATGAAACGGAGCTCAGGAGCAACAAACACGTGGCTAGAATGTCCCATAACTTCATTTTAGACTCAGTTCCTTTGAGGGAAGCTGCAACGGTGCAAAGGTAAAAAGCATGAGCGTCTGCACAAAAGCATGCATGAGTGACAAACACAACGTGCCTCTGAATGAAAAAAAGGAGACTTTTCGTGTGTTATTTTGACGAAGGCCGTGTTTGTTTTGTACTCGGCGCTACCGAAAGCCTTCCCAGAGGGAAGTGAAGTGTTGTGACTTGTGAGAAGCACTGAATTAAATATTCTGATGAGGGCCCTGCGTGAAATGTGCTCTGTAGGCTAGTTAATGCTGAACAGATTTTCTGTCAGTATTACAGAGCAGAAAAATGTGCCTTTTCTGCCAGTTTTTCCCCATTCTGGATCCCGAAAACTCCTGTTGATGAAAAGGCAAATAAAATCTACCAGCTTCATGAAGTTTACAATGACTTTTATAAGCCTTTATAGCAGTAAATGACGTTTTAGCTCTACATTTCTGATCATAAAAGCCTGCTGTTTCTATGTGTAATTAGTAGCTTTTTGATATTTTAAGTCATATAATCAGAAGTTCATTTGGTTACGATATTTAATGCATAATTTCTGCTTTATACAAACTGCATAAATCCTAAAAAAAAATCTTTTTGACCTATTAAATTTGCTAAAGTTGCTCATAGTGATGCGAAGTAAACATAAACAGGTTTCTCCATATTATTTACTGTGCATTTTCACTGTTTCATAGAAGTTATGCTATGTTTTGAAAAGCATAAAGTAACTAATTTCAGCAGGAATCTCAATTTGTTATAGTTTTATGTAAAGGATTCAGATTGAGTTATACAGACCTTTTTAGGTCCTTCAAATGTTTTTTTTTAAGAGACCATATATGTTTTGGTGCCTCAGAGTCTGAAACTTTTTAATTTCCAAATAATCTGTGCTTGTGGAAGGATTATTAATACGACAAGACACGTCTATAACATTTATGTGTTAAGAGTGTACGCGTAAAAATGAACAAGCAAGAACTATTCTGTGTCCATATGCAGAAAGAAAGAGATAAATTCACCTTAAATGGGGTCCATACAGACCGGAGCTTCAGAAAAGCCAAATTCTCAGTAAATCAGGAAACATCCAAAGGATAAAATCCGTGCGTTATCCTCAAACTATCACGATTCCAGGTCCATTCACAACATGTTATCCGCTAGATCCCAGTGAAGCGTGCGCAGAAGTGTCCAGAGTGTCCAAGTGACGCGCCGTGCGCAACGCGACGCGCGGAACCGTGATGCTGCCGCGTCTGTAACGAGAAAGAAATCCAGCAGCAGCGGCTCAGATGAAGACATCGGGATCCCAAAGACGCAGATCCGGATCCGAACTAACTGTAATAGTTTCCCGTGTCTATCAAAGCGCGCCGCATTCTGCCTCCGAGACGCGGCGCACAGGTGATGAAATCCAGGTGAATGTGTGTTAATATCCGCACGGATCAGGTGAAAGTGAAGCGCGACTGTACAGCAGATGGTGTGTGTGTGTCCGATGTCTGTCAGCAGCACACAGCGGTCATGTTCCACACGCGCGTCTCCGAACGCGTCTGACGCTCACACTCTGAGCGCGTTTAAATACGATCAGGGTTCGAGCGCGCTGACGTCACGCGCGGGACCCCGCCCTCATTTTTCTCATGCTCACACAATTTGGATCCATCCATCCATCACTGTTTCCATCTGCACAAATAAAGCTGTTTGTCAGCAGCACCAACAAAAAACATATAAAATAAAGGAGAGCTGCTGAGCAACTTTCGAAGTAAGATAAATGCACAAAGTAAAATGTGAAAATTATGCACTACATGGATGTATCACATACCAAAAACTGAAAAATGCACTTAAAAATAAATACAAATCCAAAAATGTAAACTATTTAGAGGAAATCCTCATGAAGGCTTTTCAGTGTTTCCATAGTAATATTCTTTGAAGTACCTTGCAATAAATACCATGATATTAATCTGGTAGAGCCGCATTGTTTGTTTTGTGAGGGAGGTTTGTGGTGTCTGTGTGTCGTTCCACAGGATTAAGCTGCGTCATACAGTCTTTATTAAAACCATCTTTATTAAATCAAAGGATCAGTGACAGCAGTTTGTTCAGACTTTAAAACACGTCTGCCATTATAAATGGAGCTCTGAAATCATTCTGAGTAATATGAGAGCATCATCTAACCCCAGCGTTAACATAAATGTTTCTGATGTGTCATAAAGATATATGACTCTTCCAACTCATTCATTTGCATTTCATTATTTTTTTCTGCATGCAGGTGCAGAATCAAATTAAAGAGGAATGCAGCAAAGCAGTTCATCCACTGAATCCCATTTAAAGGAATAGATCACCCAAGAATGAACATTTGCTAGAAATGCACTCAACCTCAAGCCACCAAGATTAGGCGTTGAGAAATGTGGCGTTGCATCAGTGTCTCAGCAATGGATGTGAATGGGTGCCGTAAGGATGAGAGTCTGATAAAAACATCACAATAATCCACAGCACTCCAGTCCATCTGGAAAAGACAAAAGCTGAAACTAAACCATCATTGAGATGTTTTTAACTCGAAAATGAATCTATTATACATAACACTTCCTCCATTTAAAAAAAGTGCGTCTCTCAAATCAAAATCCAGCTGTTTTGGCATGTAAACGCTGCTTGATCTGTGGAGATTTCTCTCCTGATTCAGATCAGACTACTTTTTTTCACTGGAGGAAGAGTTATTATGTATTATAGAGTCGTATTTGCATTAAAAACATCTTAATGCTGGATTAGTTTGATCTTGTGTCTTCTCCAAATGTTAACTGATGGACTGGAGTGCTGTGGATTATTCTGATGTTTTTATCAGACTCTCATTCTGACGGCACCCATTCGCTTTTGTGAGCAACTGATGCAATGCTACATTTCTCCAAATCTGAAGGACAAACTCATCCATATCTTGGATGGCCTGAGTTAGCATCTAGAGAAGACCAAAGCTGAAACAAATCCATCATTGAGATGTTTTTAACTAAAACTGCAGACACATATTAGTTTAGAGCTGTTTTGGCTTGTAAACGCTGCTTGGTCTGTGCAGATTTTTCTTCTGATTCAGACCAGAACACTCATGAATTATAGAGTTGTATTTAAATTAAAAATGCTGCATTAGTTTGATCTTTTGTCTTCTCCAGATGTTAACTGATGGACTGGATTGCTGTGGATTATTCTGATGTTTTTATCAGACTCTCAGTCTGACGGCACCCATTCACTGCAGAGCAACTGATGCAATGAAGAAACAAACGCATCTACATCTTTGAAGACCTTAAGGTAAATTTTCACTTTTGGATGAACTGTTCCTTTAATGGATTGATGCTTCGCTCAGGCTTTACAACAAGACACTGAACAATTGCCATAAAAAGCAGCTCAAATAAAAGAGTCACTGACAGCAGATGTGTGTGTGTTTGTATGTATGCTTTGTATAAAATATATGAGGGGGAGGAGGAGGGTTTCCCCAGCTGAGCCATTTTTCCCTCCCAAAGATTCCTTCTCCTCTACTCATCATCCCATCTTAGGGAGTTTTTCTTGCTACTGTCATCTTTGGCTTCCCTGAGGGACTTTGTAAGCCTCTATTCATTGTAAAGCTGGTTGGAACAATTTGCATTGTGAAGAGCTCTATACAAACAAATTGAATTGGGAAAACTGAACTGAATTAAAGCTAAGTGGCATTATAAAGCGAAGCTCTCTAAACATCCTGCCATGAGTCTGAAAGCCCATCCACGCACAGATACGGGAGAAAAGAGAAAGAGAAAACTCGCGTACAACTTGAAGACGCAGATGTTTGAAAAGAAGTAATCTCAGAATAACTGATGGAGGAACATTAGCTCCATTAAAAGAAAATGTACTTTTTAAATACATATAGTAGTTATTCTGCAGGAATTGCATCTGCAAAAATATAACTAAAAGAGAATAAATGTGTGTGCAGGCATTATTTATTTATTTATTTTTATCTTGCCTTCTAATTAATGTCAATTAAACTGCAATTTATTTGTTTTTATTAAATAACTAAAAATAAAACTAACACAATAAAAAATGTTTTTTGAATTGTTTTTGCAGATAAACTTACACACAGAGAGAGATATTATATTATATTATAATATTATATTATACAATAAAGTCCTACAGTATAACTAAAAAACTTTATTTTTGAAAAATACAAAAATTCAGCATGTCTAATTCTATACAAAAATAACTAAAAGGGGATTAAACTTTGTGGAAATAATAATGTCAAATAAAGTCCCCATGTTTTTCTCTTGTTTGGTGTATTCACAGATGTCTACATCGAGTGTATTGTGAAGGCAAAAGCACTGGTTGTCATTATGATTTCCTAAAGAAATCTGTCATATAATATGTGAAGGGCCAAACCCTTCAATTCAGCGCTCAAATCCTGAAAGGCAGGATGAGGCATGTTTTCTTTGAATGGGTATTAAGTTGAATCTTCAGAACTTGGACGGGCCTATAAAGCTTGTTCGCTTTTAACCTTGTGTTGAGATCGTTTTCATAATGCCGCCTCAGAAATTGTATGTTTTTATGCTCTTCTCATCAGCTAGCGCTTTCTGAACGCTCAGCGTTTCTTTGTGACGAATAAAACCTGTGTTTTGTTTTAGGATGCCGATCAAAGTAGTTCAGTCACAAAGATCTGAACCATTGCGTACGGTTTAAGAATATGCTAGGAAACTATTACATGCTTAAACTGTCCAAACAGACGCCATATTTGTCTTTTGAAATGCGTATGAATGTTTGCAGGACAGCGAGCAGATGCTGTAGAGTATGGCAAGTATCCGGTGTTCTTCGGCTGTGACATTGTGATCCCGTCGTTCCGTAGTGAAGTTCGATCTCCTGCTCCTGCATTTGGATATGCCAGTGTGGTGATATTTAAGTAATTTTGTCATAATTGGCCGTAAGCCCAGTGCTCCTGCTTTAGGATCTTCATTGATCTATTTTCTCTCTCTGCGAGTCTGTCTCTCACAGCGCAGCATTAACACTCCCTTTTTTTGCTTGTATTGACTGTGATTTTGACACTCGGATGTGCAAACAGCTAGTCTGCCAGATTAGGATGAGGAAAAAATCGCTTTGAGAGTTGCATCATGTTAGGGTTATTATAGTTAACTAAAACTAAATCCATATAAAATACTTTTTTTGTTACTTGAAAGTTAATAAATGCTGAATAATATATATATATATTAGTGCTGTCAAACGATTAATTGCATCAATAATAACAGTTTTTGTTTACATAATATGTGTGTGAATTGTGTATATTTATTATGTATATATAAATACAAACACATGCATGTATATATTTA
>JAUCMR010000090.1:447397-465785 GCA_032357425.1 Enteromius argenteus
GCCAGTCCCATTTGTAGTTCCAGTCCTGTCTGACAACTGAACATGCTGGAGATTGTTTTTGGATGAGCGAGGAGAATCTTTCTTAAACCCTCCTGAACAACATGTGCTGATGTAGGGGCTGTTTGACTATTTTTTAAAAGGTTTTCTGACCCCGAGACTCAACTATTTTCTGCAGTTCTCCAGCTGTGGTCCTTGAACAGTCTTTAGCCGCTCAAATTCTACTCCTCGCGTGTATTAGGATGATAGAGACACACGTTCTCTTCCAGGCAGTTTCCTAACATTGTACAGTGGATTTCATTTCATTTAATTTCATGTGATATTTCAGTTTTTCTTTTTTAATAAATCTGCAAAAATATGGGCTGCTGTATGTACATTAATCAGAAAAAAATTTAAATGAAAACTTAAATGATTTTAGCAAATGGCTGCAATATAACGGAGTGAAAAATTTAAGGGGGTCTGAATACTTTCCGTACCCACTGTATGTTGATTGGAAATTCTTAAATAATTCTTAATTAATTCTTAATTCATTCCCTAATGGTGGAAATTGATTTTTCACTGCTCTAGCTCTTTTCTTAAAGCCACTTGACTAATTGGTGAAGCTCAATTATCTTTTGCAGCATATAAGAAATATATTCTTTGTTTTTTTCATTGTGTTGATGATTAAGGGATTTTGGGCTTTATTTTCCCTCCTGTATATATTTCTGTGAAACAGGAAGCCAGGGCTGGATATTTTCATGTTCATAATCACCCTGGAGTGGAATATACTTCAGAGATATTTTACTCATAAAAAAATTCTACGGGTGCCAATAATTGTGGCCAAGAAGTATTGGAGAAAAACATTTATTTCACAATGAGATTTTCTCCCCATTTCAATTGTTTTAATTCAATGATAGGTTAGAATTTTGTAAATTGTTTGAATGAAAGATCAACAGGTTAAACAATGCAGATTTATTTTCACAGCCACCTTTGCTCAAATTTACCAAGGGTGCCAATATTAGTTGAGGGCACTGTATTTTTAAGGGCCGTTTCCTCAAAATGAGATATTTTTTGTCACTTCAGCAGCACTTACATAAAACAACATTTCTATATTCTGAAGGATTGTACTGAGGTGTTTATTCATATGTCTTCAGCTAATTTTATTATTGCACTTTATCTTTTTGTGTCTGTAGATTCAATTACAATACAAATCTTTAAAGGCCATTTTCTCAAAATGAGTTTTTTCTCCACTTCAGTAGCACTCATATATACCAAAATGTACAGTTTCACTCATATCTATGTTCTGAAGTATTTTACTGTGGGGTTTGTTGATATTATTTGCCTGATTTTATTATTGCAGTTTGTCCATTTGTATCTGTTGATTTAATTGAAAATACATATCTTTAAGGGGCGTTTTCTTAAATTGAGATTTTTCTCCATTTCAGCAGCATTGACATACACCAAAATTTACAGTTTTACTCATGTCTATATTCTGAAGGATTTTACTGAGGGGTTTGTTCATATGTCTTCAGCTGATTTTATCATTGCACTTTATCTATTGTGTCTGTAGATTTCATGAAAGCACATTAAGGGACATTTAGTCAAAATGAGTTTTTTCTTCACTTCAGCAGCACTTACATACACCAAAATTTACAGTTTCGCTCGTATCTATATTCTGAAGGATTTTACTGAGGGGTTTGTTCGTAAATAATTCGTTTGGTTAATACAACTGTTTTTCCTAAAAACATGGCGAAAATGTATTCTTTCCTGACTGTTAACAGTATTTTCTGATTTATGGAGTGATAAAAAAAGTAATCCAAAATCCCTTCTATAAAAACCTTTAAATATAATGTGTTTACAAAATGAAAGAAGAACATTAAACCTGGCTTTATGCAGTGTTCAGATTTATTTTCGGGAAATGCTTACAAACTAGTAAGTATATTATTAGTTATTATTATTAGTTATTACACATTAAAACATAATAGTTTGAAATAGTTTGCAGTTCTTCATACAATCAATTAACTGGTAAATCCAACGTACTACTTGCTGTTTATGTAAAAACAATTACCTGCATTTTCTGAGTAAAAGTATTTTCGATGTGAATCCAACAGCATATGTTTTTCATTGTACTTAGCACTTAGTTTTAGAGGTTATCACTAAATTATAAGTGCTAGTAATATTGATTATAAAACACATCTTGCATGAGTCGTGGATGAGGCTATTAAACAATCTAGGGCAGGTTACATTTGGACACAGTGATTTCTCCTCTACTTAATGGCGTCTCAGTTTTATTTCATTAAACGGTTGCGTGTCAATACTGCAGGCAAACACATTTTGTTGACTAGATAACTGTTATCTTGTATGTTGACACTGACATGTTTCTTTTCCCATTGAACCTTTACTGCTCTCTTTGCAGGACACTGGCCCACCTGTCTTACCTGTGCAGGTGGAAGTTATGTCATCATCCATGTTACTATCATCACGCAGGCATGTGTTGATCTGCTCAATCTGAAGTCAATGGCCGGGTTGTCATTGGTGTCAGATACTCTGGGTGTGCTGCTTCAACTAATAAACCCAGATAAGAAATGTATAAAGTTAAGGAGCAAAGATATGTTTGAACTTTCATCGCCATAGAAGGACGGTATTCAGGGTTGTGTGTCGAATTATTGGCGGCTTGCCTTTCTATTTTTACCGCAGAAGTCCAAAAGCCAAGCCAATGAAAGGCCTGTCAGCTGATGATGAAAGAGAGTCTCTTCTGGAATGGAGTGGTTCAGGTGAAATCGAGTCAATATTGTTATCCAGATGAAAATGTTATTGTTCTGCTCTTTCATTGATCAGGAGATTTTAATGGGATATGAGTCACTGAAGTATCAACTTTGCCTCAGATGTTTCTTGGAATTCCTGAAATAAAAATAGGCACAAATGAGTCAATAGTTGTCATACAGTAAGAGTTAAGAGCTGTAAAATTAATGTGGAGCAACCCGGTTTGACTTTTGTATCTATTCTGAAATTATTATTATTTAAGAGAAACATCTGAGAAGCGCTTGCACATTGTCTACATTCTATCTCATTGGAATATTAATAAGATCTTCTTTGTGATTTCTTTGCTTTCTTACAGATTATTTTGACTTGTAAGCAAAGCTCTTTACACTTGACATTTTTGTCAATTTTGCAGATAATATGACCTTTCTGATTTTTGTTTTGTTTTGTTTTTTCGCAAATAACTTGACATTTCTGAATGTAATTTTATTGCAGTATAAATTGATCTTTCTGATTTAATGTTTTTGCAAATAATGTGGCCTTTCAGAATGTAACTTTCTTTGGAAAAAAGTTAATTTTTTAAATTTCTTTCTTTTTCTCTCTCTGTTTTTGCAAATAATAACTTCATCCTTTTTAATTTTAATAAGGTACTGTATTTAAAAAATACTTGACATTTGTACATTTTATTTTATGACTTGACATTCTGGGGGGGTTTTTGTGCTTTTTTTTTAGTTTGCAAATTATTTGTTCTTTTGTAGTTTATTTTGAGTTTAACATTTTTTACAAATGATTTGACTACATCTATTTATTTATTTATTTGCATATAACTCAAGCTTTCCTTTTTCTTTTCTTCTTTGCAATATTTGGTATCTTCTAAATCTCTTCTAAAATTCTTGTTCTCAGGAGAAACATCTGAGAAGTAGGAGACATGCTCTTTATCTCCGTTTAATTGCATTGTTAATATATTAGAGATCCCATTTGTGGTTTCGTTAGCTTGCATCATGAAGAAAGCTCCTCTACCTCATTAGAGATATGAAGTCAAGTCTTGTTTTGTTTGTTGCTCTAGTGAAGTTCTGCTGCTGATTGATGCAGTAGATCAGTGTTGGCGGATCTCCAGGATGCTCAATACTAACCGGAGTCCTGATGTCCGGTGGACTGCATAACCAATCTGGGAATGATGCAGGGAATTCGAGGGAGCAGCTCCCAAGCGTTTCATTCCTGACGGTGGGTTAGCACAAGACAGACGTGCTGTGGTTGACTAAGTGCTGGTTCGCAGGCCCTGCGCCATCTGCATAAGCCCTGGACTCTCTGTGGTCAGACCTGATTGTGTTTGCAACCCTTTGTGACTCCAGCAGACGTGAACTCATAACATGCCAGCACTTTGTTATGGTACCTGTGAGCTTTGAGCTGCACCAGCTGCTGCTCATGACGGCTCCCGCAGGGGTGTGTTGGCCGTTCCAAAGGAGGACTGGTGCTCACCGAGATCTGCTGACATTCCAGATTACTACAGTACACATGGATGGGACTGTTAATTGCATTTTGTTTGGGACTGCTTATTGCATATTCACCATTAATGTATTTCTTGCAAATACCTTTTTTTGAAGAAGTTTTAAGTACATTTTTTTGCATTGCATTGCATTTTTTTAAAAATATATTTGCAAAGAAATATATTTTTGAATTAGAATTTAATTTTTTTAAATAATGTGAACAAAAATCTTTTTGATTTCTTTGCATTTATTTTCAGGGGTTTTTTATTAAAAAAAAAAATAATAATTTTATAAATTTATTAATTAATTAATTTATTGAAAATAACCCAACCTTTTGAGAAAAAAAATAATAAAAAATTGGGGCAAATAATTTTAAATTTTGGCAAACAAGATATTTTTATTGATTGTTTGATTGATTGATTCATTCATTTGAATGAAGGATTTATTTATTTCTCATTTATCTATTTTAATTTGAGCAAATAACCTCACATAGCTTAGATAGATATATAGAAAGAAAGATAGATAGATAGACAATAAATTTTTATTTTTTATTTTTTATTTTTTTTGTTCTCTTGTTTATGTTCACTTGGTAATGAAAACAACACAGTTTAATCCTAAATCTTAAAATGAAATTCTAGAGTTGATCATTTTGGGTTGTACATAGCAAACAATAACAAATATCACGCAAGCATGAGTTTTCTGAAACTAGTACAATATATACAGACTTTCAGGCTGATGTTAAAGTTCTCATCGTCCTTGGTTTCTCATGCACTGTTCATATTTCCTGAGTGCTATTTTGATGCTAACCTCTAGCATTCAGCATGGCCCACCAGCACATTAAATGCATGGAGCACACGGACTTAGTCTTGACTTACGTGTAACAAGGTTGCTCTAATTGGAGGAGGAAGTGCCGTGGATGTTTAGCACCGACGGACCCAGGAATTGATCTGAGCCCGAATCGGATCCAGTTTCGGCCTCCAATTCCTCCAGGTCCTGAGTTAATCCAGCAGCGGCCGCAGGTTGCAGCAACGCAAGCGTAGAGCGTGTGGAGTTGGCAGCACCTGCAGAAGGAGAATCAAAGCGGCCTGAGTTAAGCCACACACTGGATCCGTGTCACTCTATATCCACAGGATATTATGTGGCTCTCAGGAGCCGCAGCAGCTGGTCTGCTGGACACCAGAGGATCATGTTTGGCTGTGACATCCTCTCAGAAATCATGGGGCCGAGGCGAGGCTTCTCAAGGTCACCGATGCTTCTAGAGGTCCAAAACATGACAAGATTGAGGTAGACGGTTTCTAAGTTCGTGCATTCTTTTCTTAAGGCCACATTGTCTTAAAGGGATGGTTCGCAGAAAAATTACATTTCTGACAACATTCATTCATATCCAGACCTGTATGAGTTTTACACAAAAGCAACCACCGATCTGGTAGTATAGTATGGAAAAAAATCCTATGGATGCCAGCAACTGTTTGGTTATCTCCTTTTGTGCTTGTTCAACCAAAAAAAGAGAAAGAAACAGCATGAGGATAATTAATTATAAAATTCTTAGGTAAATGATTTCTTTAATGCAACGCTATATTAGTTTGATTTTAGAGCCAATCACAAACTGGCTTTGGTTAAAAGACACCCTAGCAACTGAATAGCAACAACCCTTAATACTCTTATTCATTTAGCAGGCACTTTTATCCAAACCGACTTACAAATGAGTCTAATTTACTCTGGATAAAAGACACCTTTATTTTACAGCAGCCATCTATAACTTAACTCATTCACTTATTCACTTGTGACTGTGTCGCTTTGGATAAAAGAAACACTAGCAACTGTAGAGCAACCACCTAAAAGAGCCTAATAACACCCTGAAAATCCACAGAACACCCACCTAGGACGTCCTAGCAACTGTATAACAATGCCCTGGAAACCGTACAGAACACCCTAGCAAACACCTAGGACAACTGTATAGCAATGGCTTGAAAAACACACAGAACACTAAAAACTTAAGAACAACTGCATAGCAACACCCTGGCAACTGCATAGAACACTTTAGCAACAGTACAGCAACCATCTAAAAGTAGAACACCCGATCAACTGTATAGCAACCACCTACAGTTACAACACCTTAACAACTGTATCACAATGCCCTGGAAAACATGTAGAGCACCCTAACAACTTCCTAGCAACTGTAGAGCACTGTAGGGCACCCTAGCAACCACATAACAGAGGCAGTCAAAAAAGCATTGTTTGTCTCATGCCTGAGGTCTTGTGAACATCACTCACAGCTCTTCAGGTCATGCTGTACAGCATTATCTACATGTGTATATAGCGTCGCCGTTATAATGGACTACAGTATCAGTGACACATGGTGTAAAGGTGTGGTGAAGCTGAAGCGATGACCTCCACCCAGCATATAAATCAGCAGAAGCATCAAAGCAGCACAGGCCACAGATCCTAATAAAGCCGTCAGTCGCTCTTTGTGGTGCTTGGCTCACCTACACGTGTTCTGGAAGCTATCCGTTACCTTACTGTTATTCTAGCTCTCCTCAACACAATGAATGGCCATTACTAATAATTAAGTCTGCATAATCTAAAAATAGCAGTGCAATTATGAACAGCATGTGTTATACTCTCAGATAATTTTGGCTGGATAAGAGGTTAATGATTATGGTGTTTGTGTTTTCTTGAGGAAAGGAATGCTTGATTGCTTCATATCTCTCGTATTACCAAAGCTTCTGTTTTTATAGCTGTATTCCAAGGCCACTAGCGATATCAGATGTCGGTGTGGTTGCTAGGGGAGTTCTTGTGTGGTTGTTCAGGTGTTCTATCTGGTTGCCAGGCTGTAATATGATTGTTAGAATGTTGTGGTTTACAGCTGTATTTCATCACTACAAGTGGGATGCGTTGCTATCAGTGTACTAGGGTGTTCTTTGTGGTTGCTAGGGCGTTGCTATGTGGTGGTTAGGGTGTTCTTTGTAGTTGCAAGAGTGTTGTTTTTATAGCTGTATTTCAACACCACAAGCTATCAGGTGTCTGTGTGGTTGCCGGGGCATTCCTATGTGGTTGTTAACGTGTTCTGTCTGGTTGCCAGGGAGTTAGTGGTTGTTAAAGTGTTGTGTTTTTATAGCTGTACAAGTGGGAAACACTGCGGTCAGTACGGTTCAGTACAGAACACCTTGCTTTTCCACTGCCATCAGTACCCTTACTTGACAGGCGTGGTGTTTGAGGGAACATAGCGATCGACCATAAAGCGTGACAATATAAGCACAAGTCTGCCTTTTTGTCAGTTTTAATAAGCAATAATATAAATTGTTTTTTTATTTAGCCTTTATAAAATATAAGAGGCTTAAGCGGAAATAAATACAAAAGCAAACAAAGTGAGGGTCGTACAGTCAAGTTCAAAAGAAATATATAAAGTTAAATATAACTTTGTGCTTAGCCAATGTATGACCAGGAACAAATAAAAGATGCATGAGACCTCGATGATATAACATTACCCAAAATGAATTGTATTTTATGTTTAATCACTACAGAGACATCAGAGTCAGCGGCAAATTTCAGAGGGACTGCTCTCAGTGGATACATAAGCACTGAGTGCCCGGTGATCGCCTGAAGCTCAGAAATCAGTATATCAAATAGACACTATCTTTATAAATAAACCACAGATTTGAGTTTTAAACAACTACATTCTCACCTGAAAAACTCTTCACTTCATGACACAATAACAGTAATATTTTGAAAATTAGCAGGGTTTTGTGCAATGACATTTCACAAGTCCCCAATAAAAGAAAATAATGCATATTAAGAAACGACTATTGTCTGTGTGAAAATATAAAATTATCAAACACACTATTATATTTTTTGTGTTTGTGCACTCTGATGTAAATATACTCTCAGACAGCAGAGTAGAACGAGTAAAGGAGATCCTGTTGTAGTACGCAGAAGTGACTATTCTAGTCGTTCATTCAAGGTTCTGCAGTGAGTTTAGCTCCCCCCTTTTAGTAACCTTTGCTGTGCTAAGTACCCTTATAGAAGGGTACCAGAAAAGTGGTAGGTTCGCTTTTTTGGTACCATTCACAATGGAAACGTTAGACATCTGTCTTGTTGACAAGGGGTTATTAAGGTGTTTTATTCTTTTGCCAGGCTGAAGTTATGCAGTTTCTAAGGGATTATGTTTTCTTTAAAAAAATACCTTTTCTTAAAAAAAAAAGCTCTTTTGTTGGTTTTGAATGCTGCTATTGTTGTCATTTTTAAATCGCTTTGGATAAAAGTGTCTGCTAAATGACTAAAATCCAAAAGTAAAATCACCAAGGTGTTGCTATGTGGTTGCTAAGGCGTTCTGTCTTGTTGCCAGGGTGTTGCTATGTGGTTGCTAAAGTGTTCTGTACTGTTGCCAGGGTTGTGCAGTTGCTAAAGTGTTGTGTTTTTATAGCTGTATTTTCAATGCCACAAGCAAGACACGTCACTATCAGACGTCTCGTATGACACAATCAGTCCTTGAACCCTCATGTGATAACAATCAAAGCCTGTAACGTGATGATAATCACAAAGCAGCAAAAACAAACTTCTGCTGTAGATCACGTTGATAATTATCTCTAAATGAGCGAAGCGGAGCTTTGTCTGCATCCCTGGCCTTGACATAGAGTGTTGTTAGAATATAAAAATGTAATTTACATGCCAAGGTCAGAGGAAGTAAAGAATAAAGCTGTTTCCAGGTTGGCTGTGTTCCAGCTTTATTACAGACGGTGTGAAAGATCCACAGCCGCTATTTAAAGTCCCATCAGATGTGGAACGCTGCCAGGCCTGTAGCTCGGCTTTGAGCTGGAGAAATGGACTCATAATCCTCGTAGACTTATGTTTGAGTAAATATTTGGACACACAATTTCACAACCATTCATTTAAGAACAGACACAACATGTGGAACCTATATTTTACACTCAATTTTAACATTCTGTGCTGTTTTTACAAATGGTGCTGAACTGTGTAATGCGGGGCTTCTGCTTTTGGTTTTGTCATAAGTGAGTGCTTTTAGTATGTTGCTAGTTGTATTTTAGCTGGCGGATAAGCTGTTGTCATGGTGTTTTTTGTGGTTGCCAGGGCGTTGATATGCAGTTACTAGGGTGTTCTATGTGGTTAATAGGGTGTTCTTTGTTTTTCCTATGTTTTTCAGGACAATATTGACCAATTAATTTGTCTAATAAGTTTAATGATATCAGCCGAGGCGTGTCTTTGTTGAACGGTTATAGTTGGTTACTGCAGTTCATCTGCTGGAGTTCAGGGAATCGTTTTTTGATAGCATATCAAACAGATACTCGTTTCTAAGGTAACCTGACTTTGTAGCATAAGCAGTGATAGAGTTTGATAAACAGGGCAGCACTGTGGTTTTTATCATTGTCCCTGAGACCGTTCCTGTGCAGCCCCTCTATTATTTAAACATGCAGAATGTAATATTGACAGCTAGAGGTTGAAATAGGTAATGCAGTCCAAAATACAAATAAGTCTCGATGCTCACTTTGGTTGCCAGATTGAGGGCACGCAAGAGGAATGATTGTGGTGACAAGGCATGCACAGTAAACTGATGTGTTGATTTAGCCACGTTTTAATATTCCACGAGTCATAGAACTTTTTAGATGGATGCTGAAGCTTTTAAGCTCGGATAGAAACAGCGATCTCTGACTCGTTCGTTTTTTGGCTTCCATGGTTCCAAGAAGCTGTGTTTTCCACCAACTGGCAACCCAGTGTGTTAAAATACTATTGGATTAACTGTCAGTGGGTGGAGACACTCAGACCAAAACAAAAACAGACATTCTGACTCAGAAAAAGAGAAACAACTATTTGAACTAGTGAGTGTTTTTCTGATTTTATTTTATTGGTTTGGTCATATTAACCCTAGACATATATAGACGCCCCATTGGACCATTCGAGGCAGGTAATGTGGCCGCCATCTTGGAACAGTGAATTTAAAATCAATCACCATACTGTAGGTTCACACAGAGTGATTACTCTGAAATGATGTCAAATCAAGACTGCTGCAATATGGCGGACGGCTTACATATAGCAGCCCATAGAAACTTTCGCTAATGAGGAATCTACTTATATATATATCTATGATATTAACAGCTCTAGATACTGTATTGTACTCTGCTGTCACTTAATAAACTGATCTAATATAAACATGTCATTTCTTTTCTAGCTGTTTACCTTCGTAAATATAACCAACAGTGTTTTTTTTAACTCATGTGTGTTTTTAACAATAACTTGTGTGCATTTGACAGTTTAAGCGCAATAAGACATGAAAGAGTACTTCGTTTAGTACTCTCATGCCGCTTGATAGCTGCTTCCTGTTTCAGATTTTTGCATTAAGAAAACTGTATATTAGAAGTTTAAACTGATATGACTTTATTTCAGCACTATAAACTTGATAATCAAAACCAAGCAGGTGTCTTTTGGCAGAGTATGTAAAGACACAGCTCATTTGCATTTAAAGAAACATGCACAAAAACAACCTGTTTCTGCTTTCGCTCAAATCCGGAATTTTTTAATGATATAATAAATATCTGTGGGGTATTTTGTGCTGAAAATTCACATACTCTGAGAACACCTGAGATTTATATTACATCTTGTAAAAAGAGGCAAAATAGCTGCCCTTTTTATCCAAATTCCTCTTCTTAATCTGAATGCATGAAATGCATGAGCTGAAGGCTGCGTGTGTCTGTCCTCCGGCACCCATGTGAACTTTATCAAGCTTTGAGTGTTTCCATATGTGAGGAGGAGCCCCTCACTCAACAAGTCTGATTGAGATTGTCTTCTTGACTGCTTTCTCTGCTTAAAACACTCTTTTTTTTGTGATGTTGTTCATCTTTTAGATGTGCTTAGCATAAAACACTCATAAACAGATTTAATAACATTATACCATATTGTATTGTGTTTTATATGACACTGAAATACATTTGAACCTCTACTATTGAATCAATGCATTAGTGTAACATTTGATCTTCTCTTGTCACTGTTTGTGTTCCATTTTACATTAATGCACTGCAAAAAAAAAAAAGCTTAATTTCTTTTTGCTAGTTAGGGTTGTTTTCCAGCACAAATATCAAAATCATTCTTAAATCAAGAAACATTTACTGTGTGTGTGTTTTCAGCAAAAAAATATAAAAATCTATGTTTTATGCATAAAATAAGAAAAAAAAAAAATTCTGAACCCACCGACAGATATTTGTTTATTTTTAAGCATAAGCATACATTTTTATATTTTTAATTTATAAAAACTTATTTTGCTTCTCAAGTAAAAGTATTTTGATTTAAGTTTTTTTTTAACTTCTCTTGCTATTGTTTCACAATAATGCAAATAAATAAATAAATAAATAATAATAAATAAAAAAAATATGTATATATTTTTATTTTTTTTGCTTTGTTTTCCAGTATAAATAATTTTCACATTCACTCGGATGCAAAATGATGAAAAAATAAGCATCATTTAAAAAGAAAACAGGATTATTTTTCTGACCTGACATGGCAAACTTTTTAAAATTTTGATACAATTTCTCAGAAAACAAGACTTAATGTAATTCATTTTGCTTCTTATTTTTATATATCTTGATTTAACAATGCTTCGACATTTATACAGGAAAACAAATTAAAAACTCAGAATAAGAAAATAATTTTTGACTGTGAAATAGACCTATTTCAAATAAATATGTGGACCGACCGACATCAAGATCACATCCCAAAGATCCGATACATTTCAGATTTATTTCCACATATGAAAGCAGCTCAGATCAGAATTGAAAATGTCAGATTATGTCCTGCACAGGTAAAGATAATTCAAAATGGGCTGTTTTAACACTATGCGTGATGCTTATGCGTGTTGCATGTCAGTTATGTCATGGCAGCTCACCATAGGTTTACAGAGCACTTGTCAAGGAAAAGGGAGGATCTCAGAGTCAGTGCATTTATTGAGCGTGTTGGAGGTATGTGTGTGTTTGCACCTGTGCGTCGCACCTGTCCGTCCAGCTCTGGCGTCAGAGCCCATGCTCCATTCAGTCTTGATGGCCCAATCGTCCGTGCCTTTGAAACACACTCTCATCATGTTACTAACACTTGCTGTCTAAAGTGTGTCCACAAACAAAATCTGATGCAGACAGAGATGTGTTTTGGCGCACAGCTGCTGTGAATGTCTGCAGACAGCTGTTCAAACTCCAGGAGAGACGCTTCACGTTCAGATGCATTTTGAAGAGCAACTGTAGACTTTACTTGTGATATTGTAGTTGTAAATGAAATATCACTGCGGTATGTTTGCTAAGAAAACAAACCTTTTCCAGTCTTTCTTGCTGCCTTAAAGTACAGCACACTCATAAAAATAAAGGTGCTCAGAAGCTTCTTCATGGTGATGCCATAGAAGAAGCATTCAGTCTCTTTCTTAACTTTTTATAATCTGAAGAACCTTATTTAGCCACAAAACAGCTTTTGTGAAACAGAAAGGTTCTTCAGATGTTAAGTCAAAGTCAGCTTTATTTGTCAATTCTGCCACATGTACAGGACATACAGAGAATTGAAATTGCGTTACTCTCAGACCCTTGCCATTGTTAAATGGAACTATTTAGACAAAAAGCTTTTTCTATGGCATCGTGAAGCACCTTTATTTTTAAGAGCGTGCTATCAATTAACTGCAAGACATTTCAGCTTAAAAGTCAAGAATAAAATAAATAAAATGGGTTAAATTAATTTGATGAGCTAAAGTGATGAAAAAACATGATTTACTGATCATAATGTTTACAGTAAGGTTATTATAGATGACCAAAACTAAAACTAAGATCATTAAAAAGCATTTTCAATGCTTTAAGTAGCCTAGCTGAAATAAAATATGTTTTAAGTTTGCTTCCAATTTCTCATTTTCATTTAGTTTACCATGACATACTAAAATAACTAAAACTAAAATTAAAAAACTATTTATATACTTATATATCAATGTTTTATGTTTATATAGTGCTGTCAAATGATAATCGCAATTAATCACATCCAAAATAAACATTTTTGTTTAAAAAATGTATGTGTGTTTACTGTTTTATTATCTTTATATAAACACACACACACATACATGTATTATGTAAAAAAAGTATGTTATGTTTATATATTAAATATATTTATGTACAATGTAAATTATATGAATCTAAATATATACAGGTAAATAAATACATGCATCAATATTTTCTAAATAAATACTGTACGTGTGTGTATTTATATATACATAATATATATACACAGCACACAGACTTAATGTAAACAAAAATGTTTATTTTGGATGTGATTAATCGTTTGAGAGAGATATATATATATATATATATATATATATATATACAATCAGTGCTGTGAAACGATTACATAATGTGTTTGTACTGTTTATTTATTATGTAGCCTATATATAAAAAAAACATACATACAGTATATATATTAAAAGTATTTACATGTAAATGAATTTATATATGTTTATTATATTTGATATTATATATAAATCTATTTAATTTATAAACATAACATATTTTTCTTAAATATATATATATATATATATATATATATATGCATGCCTGTGTTTGTGTGTGTGTGTGTGTATATATATATATATATATATATATATATATATAAACAGGAAACACAGTTCAAAATATCAGCTGATGGGGTCAGAAAAATATTCTTAATTCAAAGACAAAACAAGATTATTTTTCTGACCCCATTTGTACAATTGATTTGATTTACGAATGTTTAGATATCCATACTAGAAAACCAGACAAAAATAATAGAGGAAAAAAAGCCATTTTTCTCAGCAAAGGGTCAATCCGGGGGTCAATTATCCACCTCAGCAAGAATCTCAACATATTTTACACTCTATTCTTATTCTGTTCCGTCTTCTGGCTGTTTTTCAGGTGCTGGATTGGTGTCAGCGTCGCTCGCGGGTAAATATTACGCTGATGGACAGCGGTGAAGCCCTCAATCATTTTTTACACATCACTTTAACAACTGAAGGCACGGCCTTTCACCGCGGCACAGGAGAGGCGGCAGAGAAAAGAGAGAAAGAGAAAGAGGTTTCAAAAGAGAAACGGGATCCCTGCGCTTGACAAAGGGAGTTCGCTTAAAGCTATCATTATTCCTAGAGAAAGAAGCCAGTCTCCAAGAGCAGATGAGACTTTGGCGTCGCAGCCTGAGGCCAAACGCACAAAAAAAGACCACAAGAAGGTGTAGAAGGGCCGGATCAGGACACATGTCCCAGCTGGACCGCCTTTGCTCAGCCCTTCTTTGGAGTCTCATCCGATTACATGCGGCATTGTACTGTACGTGGGCGAGAAGATGAAAGATTCGGGAGAAATGGTGATCATTTCAGGCGTTTTGAAGGTAGTTAGAGATGCTTTATGATATTGATGGATCGTTTTGCTATAAAGGTGAAGATAAAGCTTATCGAATGGCCTCTGCTTTAGTCACACTTGTGTCGGTTTGTGTGGCCTGTCTGATGTGGTGAAAAATTATCTTCAACTAATAGCACATGCAGCACGTGCTCTCAGAAGAGTCTCTTATGTTTATTAGGGCTGCAAGGATGTGATCAAAAATACAGTAAAAATGTGAAAAAGTTTTATGATTTAAAACAGCTGTTTTCTATATGAATATCTCTTAAACTGTAATTTATTTTCAGCATCATTACTCCAGTCTTCAGTGTCCCATGATCCTTCAGAAATCATAATAATACACTGATTTACTGCTCAACAAACATTTCTGATTATTATCTGTAATGAATCGCTAGGGACTTTCGGATCCATTTGCAGCGTGTTTACTAATCCAAGTCAGACAGGCAGACAGGTATATCAAAGAGCAGCCAGAATCATCGTCGAGAAACAGGCAGAATGGTCAGGGCAGGCAGCGAGAATCAGAGTCAAAACACAGTCAAAAACAAACACAGGTAATCACACGGGAAAAACGCTCAGTAATGATGCTGGGGCAAATCAAGACTTCGCGTCTGACTAAGACAAAGTCAGCGTTTAAATACAGTACATAATGTCCAACACCTGGGGCGCGAATCAGCCAAGGTATGTGGGATAAATGAGTCCGGGTAGGAATGTTAGTATTCGGGAGAGGGTTCCCGCTGCTGCTGTCCGGAGAGAGCCACGGAGGCGCGGCTTGTGACAGAGCCCCTCCCCTGCGAGCGGCTCCTGAAGCGAGAGGCCTTCCACGAGGTCTGGGGGCTGGCGTACCTGGATGATTGCGGTGAAATATCTACGTGAGAGCTGGGTCGAGTATATACTGGGAGCTGACCCATGACCTCTCTTCTGGGCCATAGCCTTCCCAGTCGATGAGATATTGAAGCACTCTGCCCCGGCGCAGAGAGTCCAGGATCTCATGGACCTGGTAAATCTCCTCTCCGTCCTGGAGCAGTGGAGGGACATCGGGCGCCGCGACCTCGTCCTGGTCCCTCTCTCCGTCGGGTGCAGCAGTGGGCTTGAGCAGAGAGATGTGGAAAGTGGGTGAGATTCTGTATTCAGCTGGTAATTCTAAACGATATGATACTGGTGATATTTGTCTTATGATTTTAAATGGACCCACGTACCTTGGACTCAATTTACGGCAGGGAAGGTGCAGGCGTAGATCCATACCCACTGACCAGGCTCATAGGGAGGATGGGGCCGTCGAAGACGATCAGCCTGTGCTGCAACACGCCAGATGGCTCTTTGGAGTTGAACGTAAGCAGCATCCCAAGTTTGCTCACTGCGCCTTAGCCAATGATCAACTGAGGGTAAGTCTGATGGCTCTCCAGACCAAGGGAATAGGGGTGGCTGATAGCCCAAGACACATTGGAAAGGAATCATGTTGGTGGCGGCTTTTCTCAAAGAGTTCTAGGCGTATTCAGCCGTATTCTAGCCAATTATCATGTCTAATGAGCTGATAGACTCTTGAAAATGTTATATACTTTATAAGTTAAAAAATAAATTACACTATTTTTAACAACTATATATATATATATATTAAAATCTATTGCAGTTAGCTTTAAATTCATCTTATAGAGCAACTAATGTGCGTACTTCCAGAATAACAGCTTTATTATGCACTTGTGAATGTGTTATGCACTGTATTATGTATTCTGCACTTTCTCTGCTGGTTTCAGAGGCTGTAATGTTTAACTGGGGAGGTAAACAAGACCCGGGCGTCCCGTTGCCAATACGAAGCACCGCTTCCAGGTGGAGATGCCAAGTTGTGTTAATCTGAGGCACACACACACACTCCCCGCGGTGTTTTTCACAGCTGTGGTGAATTACTTCAGACCACCAACACATGCTATCGTCCACACACTCGTCTGTGTGTTGTTTCTGTGCGTCCACATGATGGCAGTGACAAACAGTCGAAGGAGGTCTGTCACTAGTTTGGGGCTTGGATCCAAAACCGAGTTTGCATGTTTCTAAAATAAAAATGTGATAATTATCAATCAAGAAATCACTAAAAATAAATAAATAAATAACAAACACACAGCACACTCACTGGGTAAAATATTTGTTTTACTGATTATATACTTGCGGGGGAATAATAAATTTTTACTTTAAAACTATTTTCACCCAAAAATTGCTTGTAAATTTCACAAATGATTACAAGAAAATGGCAGGTAACTCATTGAGTTAAATATAAAATGTTGCAGTAGAAAGACTGTCAAAATAATCACAGCCAAAATAAAAGTTTTTGTTTACATAATATATTTGTGTACTGTGTAGCCTATATACACACACATGCATGTATATATTTAAGAAAAAGTTTATAAATGTATAATATTTATAGATATACAATATATATATATATATATATATATATGAATATAAATATATAAATGGAAATACATGGATGTTTGTATTTATGTATACATAGTAAATGTACACACACACACACACATATATTATGTAAACAAAAACTTTTATTTTGGATGTGATTAATCGCGATTAATCGTTTTACAACACTATATCTATCTATTTAGAATTTATACTTCCATTTTTTTAGCTTGACTGACCTGACCCAGCAGCAGAAAGATAAAGGAAACATAAAAATATAATTTTGACCTTAACATGTTGTCTGTGTAGGATGCTCACTCGTTTTAGACAGAGCTCATGATGAGGACACTTTCTTATGATGCTTTAATCATACTTCTTTGGTTCAAGTATTTACATTTTAAGGATCAAGGGTCAAACCTGTAAACAACACACTTATCTTACTGTTGAATTAACTTTACACAGTTAACAAAATTTGTTAAGAATATTTTGCCAGCGGTCCCATTAAGTAAACTGTTAATTTCTTAATGTTGTCTGAACGTTCAAAATGTCCAGTTGTTGTTTTTGTTTTTTTCTTTTTAATCATTTTGCGAACATCATTGGAATGTTACTTTTGATTGTTCTCTGAAACAATTAATAACATTTAAGAAACATTAGATGAATATCCAACAAAAACATTTCAGGGAAGAAAAAAATCATTTCATGAAACAGACGTCAGAATTAGAAGAATGATGTATAAGTAATATTTCAGTGTAACATGTTCAGAACATTATTAAAAACATGTTAACTTGGAATAAACTGGAAGAACATTTGTTCATAAATTTAAGAACACCTCGCCAAAACGTTAGCCAAAGTTTTTGGAATTTTCTGCCTTACTGTGTGTGTGTGAGTGTGTGAGAGTTTGTGTGAGTGTGTATGTCAGAGTGAGAGTGTGTGTGAGTGTGAGAGAGAGAGTGAGTGTTTGTGTGTGAGAGAGAGAGTGAGTGTGTGTATGTGTGTGAGTGTGTGTGTGAGAGTGTGTGTGTGTGTGTGTGTGTGTGAGAGAGAGTGTGTGTGTGTATGTCAGAGTGAGAGTATGTGTGTGTGTGTGTGTGTGTGAGAGAGAGAGTGAGTGTGTGTGTGTGTGTGTGTGTGTGAGTGTGTGAGAGTTTGTGTGAGTGTGTATGTCAGAGTGAGAGTGTGTGTGTTTGTGTGAGTGTGTGTGTTAGCCAAAGTTTTTGGAATTTTCTGCCTTACTGTGTGTGTGTGTGTGTGAGTGTGTGAGAGTTTGTGTGAGTGTGTATGTCAGAGTGAGAGTGTGTGTGTGTGTGTGAGTGTGAGAGAGAGAGTGAGTGTTTGTGTGTGAGAGAGAGAGTGAGTGTGTGTATGTGTGTGAGTGTG
>JAUCMR010000090.1:465885-499524 GCA_032357425.1 Enteromius argenteus
TGTGTGTTTGTGTGTGTGTGTGTGTGTGTGTGTGTGTGTGTGTGTGTGTGAGAGTGTGTGTGTGTGTGTGTGTGTGAGAGAGTGTGTGTGTGTGTGTGTGAGAGAGAGTGTGTGAGTGTGTGTGTGTGTGTGTGTGTGTGAGTGAGTGTGTGAGAGTTTGTGTGAGTGTGTATGTCAGAGTGAGAGTGTGTGTGTTTGTGTGAGTGTGTGTGAGAGTGAGAGTGTGTGTGTGTGTGTGTGTGAGAGAGTGCATGTGTGTGTGTGTGCGTGTGTGTGTTTTAGGTCCTGATGAAATGGAAACACTGCCCGTGACCTCTGGGTTCATGTGAATGTCAGAGTTCATCGCGGGTCACGTCTAGGGTTGATGTTTGGGTAAGAGTGCTGGAATGTGTTCGAGTCGCCCCGAGCTCAGAGTACAAAGGTTCAGATCCTAAATATGTCATTCATACAGTTTAAATAGTGTAATTTAAGACTGTCATCTCCAATTCTACTGCTGTGAAGATCTGAAGAATAACAATAGAGTTGATGTCTGACAGACACTAGAGGGCTCTGTTTACTCTTCATTAACATTCTCACGTTTAACTATAATAGAATTATTTCAGTACATACTTCACTTGTTATTGATTGTAGATTAAATGTAGTTTTATTTTTTATAGATTATTGTACAGTTACAGTTAGTATACAGTCTTTATTTGAAATACATGTTAATTAAAATAAAATACAAAAGTCATAAAAAATTTAAATATTTAAAAACGAAAACTAAATAGTTTTTTTTTTTTAATAGATTTTTTGTTTTGACTTCACTTTTGGTTAAAGTTTCTGTAATTTTGTTGTGTTACATATATATATATTTCATTTAAAGTTTGTTTTATTTTTATTATTATTTTATTTTTTCACAATGTTTTAGTTCATAATAATTGTGTTTGGAATGTGAATAACTACTGCTGGGTCTTGTAAAAGGCTAATAAGATAATAATATTTGAATGTTTACGCACTGAAACATGATTATGAATCTGGCACACACTTCTTTGCAGCATGTAAGAACATCTGCATTTATTTTGCTGTTAATCCCTAAAATAGATTCTTCTTTGGCTTCAGTATCAGGTTCCTCTCAAACAGCATTTATGTTCTTTTTTTCCTAATGCATATTTCGAGTAACCGTAACCTTCATTGTGTTCTGCTCCAGTACTTTATAGTAATTAGTTCAGGATAAATAGATATTTGGACTGGGATCGTTATATGTATTTCTAATGAAGCTTTGGCTCCGTCGGAAAAACATGAGCTCAGATATAAGAGAAGATAAACACAGATGGTTTGTCAAATAAATGAGTGATTTCTGTTGCATTACTGCAGTTAACAATAGAAAAAAAACAACAGAATCACTCGTTAATTATCATTAATGATCATTACAGCAAATTACCGAGACTATCGGTCAGACCACCGGGCGTTTGCTGACCGAATTATACATGAATAAATCATAATTAGTTAAGGACTTGATTGTCTACCATCAGTCTGGACAATGTGACAGAGGTACAGTAAACACTTTGTGTTTAAAACAATCATTTCATTACTTTAATCATTTTCAAATTAAACTAATTTGTTAAGAGGTACAAATGAATACTCAAGCATATTTTGTAAGTACAGTAAAACTGCAAAATACTTTCTCAGAAAAAAAAGTACTTTTGTACCTTTTTCGCTCCTGAAGAGTGCATTAGTACCTTAAATGTACATACACTGGCAACCACAGCTGCCAATTATTATTTTTTTTTTTTGTAATAACTAGAGATTTTTTTTTTTACAGTGTACCTAAATGGTAAATATTAGTACATATAGTAAAGTAAAGAGTACTGTAGCTTTTGTACCGTTTTAGTGGTTAGTAGTGTTTATGTCAACCATCACTATTACTATATTTCATATGTAGTGTTGGTGATTGGTGAACAAACCCCAAATGTAGTAAACTTAGATGTGTAAATTACCCACGGACATAAATACACTGGGAGTCAAAAGTCCGGAATATTAAAGATTTTTAGTATTTAAAATAAACAAAACAAAAAAAACATTCTGCTTCAGTAGGGCCAATTTTTTTTTAAATACTGTAAAAATATGAAATATTATTACAGTCCAAAATAAGTCATTTCTATGTGAATATGTGTTAAAGTGTAATTTATTTCTGTGATGTTCAGCTGTATTTCCAGCATCATTACTCCAGTCTTCAGTGTCACATGATCTTCAGAAATCATAATAATATACTGATTTACTGCTCAACAAACATTTCTGATTATTATTAATGTTGAACACAGTTGTGCTGCACAATATTTTTGTGAAAAAATGCTACATTTAATTTTCTTTTGTATATCATGGATAAAGAAAGTCAACACGCAATGTTATTTTTTTCATTTGATGTACAGTATTACTCATGTACTGTAGAAACAGTATGAGTAGCATAATATTGTGTTATCATGAAATAGTCATAATTTTATATTTGATTGGTTGTTTCTGTGATAAGCTCTGAACTCAAAATAAATAAATAAATAAATAAAAATAAAATCTGTAAAAATAAGGCACAATACACTGTATAATTTTAATGGATTTTCCCCCTTATTTATGTATTTATTTTTTTACAGGTGTTTTGCCAGTATTTTGAATTCATTACATGGTGTTTTGGAGTTAACAGAAATGAAAGGATAGTGTGGTGTAATGAGCTGTTGTGTTCAGGGTGTATTTGTGGCAGTGTAAGGTTTGGTTAAGACTCTGTTCAGGGTCTGTCAGTCGAAGGGCAGGTGATTGACACACAGACGTGACCCCGGGGTCAAGCCCTCAGCGGGGCAGATGAAGGTGAGTCATGTGCTGTGACCTCTGACCTCTGCCCCCTGCATGGGTCCTGTGATTCACAGAAACCCCGCTATGAATCAACTAGTGCCTACTACATACTACATACTGCACTGTATACTCTCTTACAAATAAAGGTTCTTTACTGAACAAAGAAACTTTACCATCCGTGAAACCTGTTCATTCAAGATCCTTTAGATTATTAAAATGTTCTTCACAGTAAGAAAAAATTGTTATTTTAAGAACTGAAAAGTTCAAATTGGTTCTTATATGGCATCACTGTGAAAACCCACCTTTGGAACCTTTATTTTACATGACTACATATGTATACAGTATTATTATTATTAGAAAAAATATATATTTTATTTAAATATTATTTATAGTATATTCTTGTTAGCTGTATTTTCTACTAATAATATTATATTACCATAATTATATTATTTATCCAGATAGATATACTAAATAAAATAAAAATATAATTTTTCTGTTTTAAATTTTTTTTTTAATGGGTGTGTGTGTGTGTTTGTGTTATTTGATGTTGAAGCATAATGCTTTTTTTGGCCAGGAAAAATCGTACATTTTTAAAGCACCGTTAATTAAGAGATATTTTAAAATCAGAAAGCTCAGTTTAAATGGTGCTAGAGACAGTCAGAATGTATTTGATTGAGTTTATAAAACTAAAGCATGATGTACTAAATGACTAAAACTTCAACTAAAATTAATTACAAAAATTATTTTCAAATATTATTAAAAACTATAACAGTATTTCAGTTGGTATTATCTCAGTTCATTTCATTTGCTAATATTTCCATCTAGTGGTCATGATGGGTATCGCAGTTTCTTTTGCACCTGGTAAATATTAATGATCAGAAATGTTTCTTGAGCAGCAAATCAGTATATAAGGCAAACGTAAATAGTGTTGAAAGCCAAAATATTAAATATCATGCATGCATATTTACTGAGCAATACTCAAAATACTCAAAAATGAGGACTTTCACCTGACATTCAGAATAAATACAGGATTTTGCATGTCTGTAACTCAAGAAGACCCTTTTAAGACCTTGCGTGGTTCAAACCCAGTGATACTGGATTCTCAACAAGGCTTTAAATGGTTAAATTGCACACATTTTCAGAGGTCAAAAACCAAACGTGTGTCAGTTTGCATTCAGCTGATTTATAGTGTTTAAAGAGGAACTTCTGAGGAGCAAAGTGGCTTGTTTTTATCTATCAAAACAACTGTACTGAATATTATATTGTCTGGAACTCAAGCTGTGTTAAGCTTATATTAATATAATATCTGATTCTAGTTCTTAACAAACTTTTCTTTTGTAATCTTCTTTTTAAGGCCTGATATGTTTCAGTCTAAACAGACCTAACAATCCCTCTGTAAAAATAACCTAATGAGATGCGAAGTGCAATGCAGTAATCTTTATTTACAAAATGTTTTAAAATATAAAAAAACTACAGTGAATTTTAGTATTTAATTTTTTTATTTTTATTTTACTAATATAGTTTATAATGTCTTATAGTTCATTTTTGTATTTGATGCAATATTTCTCATTTTCATATAATATTTATACTTTATTTCAACTTTGTTCATTAACAAAATGTATTGTGAATAGTTTAAGTTAGCAATATAAAATCTTTCATCTAAGTTTTTTCTTTCAGCTTTATTTCAATTAAAAATAACAAGTTTTTTCATTTATTTATTTATTTTGTTGGCTTACGTAAATCAACAAAATGATTTGAACAATTAACAGATTCTTCATCTAATATTATTTTATTTATTTTATTTTAGCTTTATTTTAATTAACAAAAATTTTAGTGAATAACAAGAAGTCTCTCATCTAATGTTTATATTTTATATCATTATATTTTATATAATTTCAGCTTTATTTATAAGGAAATGTTTTTTAATGCTTTTTTCTTTTTCTTTTTTTAAATCTCAGCTTTATTTTAATATAAACTATAATTTATTTGTAATAGTGAGCAATATTAGTGTTTTCTTCACTATTTTTCTTTTCTTCAGGACTTCTCTGTCCTTCTGGAAAACTGTCAGATGCTTTTTAAATCTAATCTAGAACAGCAACGACTAAAGATGTAAGCTTTATGGCTCTGGTCAGATTCTGAAGCCAGACTGATGTCCAGTGTGTGTCTGCGGGTGAAGTGACAGATGTCAGACCGGTCTGAAGTGACCCGAGGCTGTCTGACAGCGGAGCCCGATTTAGGCCTGAGCAAACACACCGAGGGCCTTTCTGAGCTCCGCCATGACCTGGACTTCATCAGGAGCCGTTACAAAGCGCTCAGAGATGCCTCAGGATGGAAACAGAATCTTCTGCTGTGGATATATGTTGCATCTTCTGTTGTTTAATGAATGTTTATTGCATTATTTGTGTTTTGTGTTTGTGTGAATGACTCTATGCACTAGTATATACTTCTGCTTGTGATGAGCTTTGATTCTTCGTGTGGCTCTCTTTTACCAGCTGCACTATTATGGTGGTTGTCAGTATATTAAAGGTACAAAACAGACTTTAATAGCAGTGTGCATTATTGGATTTACTGTTTTACATTCACATTCTTTTGTTTGCAAATTACAGTTTAATACTGTATTCTGACAATTGTTATGGTAAAAGTACAAAAAAACCCTGTAATTATAAAAAAGATTTTGTGTTTAATTACAGTAATAACCTGTAATTTTGGAACAAGAAATTACCATTTTTTATCGTTTTTATCTAAAAAAAAAATTCTGACTGTTTTTTTCTGTTTTTTAACAGAGATTTTCTGGCAACCCTATTTTTTTTTTTTTTTAGATTGTAGCTGTTCTTTTTCTATTCTATCTGTTTTCTTTATTTAATTATTATATAATTAATAAAATTAAAAAAACTTTGCTACGTGTGCTACATTAAGCTAACTGAGACTTGTTTTAGAATTGCGTATCATTGCTCTTTTGTTGATTTCAAACGCTTCCATTGTCTTCATTTTAAGTCGCTTTGGATAAAGTCGTCTGCTAAATGACTAAATGTAAATAATGTCCTTCATTGTTATTATATACAGTATATTAATATTATACTTAGACTATTATATTATACTATATCTGAGCTGTTTGGAACGTTAGGAACATTTCAGTAAACTATATAATTACGAGTCATTCTATAAATGGACATTTCAGCAGTTGGCCAGCGAATCGAAGCTCCTAAAGTACTTAAATCATGGCTACATGTGATTGTGTTAAGTGCTTATTAGCATGCATATTACTAGAATATTAGCCGTTTATTAGTGGTATTCTACTGTACATCCCTAATCCTACCGAATACTTAAACTAACAACTACCTTACTAACTATTAATTGTAAGACTTTATTAAGGGAAAAGTCGTAGTTAATAGTTAACAAGTGTTACCTATTCTAAACTGTAACTCTTTTTTTCTTCTCCAGATGTTAACTGATGGACTGGATGTTTTTAATAAGCTATTTGGACACTCATTCTGACGGCACCCATTCACATTGCATGGTGCTTTGTGCTGCTGTTGCTCGTTTGAAATCCTGAAGGCTTTTGCTGCAGCTGTCAATGACGGATTTGTCAAGTTAATTAAAGCTGTGTTCATTACTGACCGCATCGACTGATCTCACTTTGCCTCTCTTTCTCTCACAGAAGCTGTGTCCCTCTGCTTCTCTGTATGGAGAACACTTCATACAAATACAGTTGCTAATGACCTGTATTGTACATGACTCAAAGGTCTGCTGTGTTTCCTGACTGATGTGGAGACTGAGGGGTTTTTTCTGTGATCTGCCCTCAGGGAAGGACAAGTGCTTCTCAAAACAGCATCTGCTCTCGTCTCATTGGATGATTCACTTTAAAACATCGGGCTTCCAACAGGCTTAGGGTTAAATTCAGACAAAATCATTTAAATGTGTTCATTGATGAGGTTTCATTGGAGCTTTCATTTATGCAAACAATTTCATTAATCCCAAATCACACAATGATGAAATTTGGAATATATATAGCTAAAGCAATATTTGCCCCCAAAATACTAAAATAAAATCATTATACACCAGATTTGAAAAGTTTGTGGTAAATAAGATTCTTTGTTTTTGAAAAAGTCTCTCCTGCTTACCAAGGCTGCATTTATTTGATCAAAAATATAGTAAAAACTGCATTTATTTGAAATTGAGCTACTTTTTTAAAGGCAAAAATGTCCTGTCACTTTTCAGCAACTTATTGCATTCTGGACTGATCTAATACTGTTTAATGAACACATAATAGTGTAATGTTTGTGGCTCTTCTGAACAGACAAGCACTCCAGGATTGATTCTTAGGATATTCAGCTGAACTGTAGACTAAAGAATCAATGCAGTCACTCAGAGCTTTTGTTCAAATGCCACACAAACATCTTTTAGTGCAGTAATCATCCTCCATTCACTTACAGAGCTCTGTCCAATGCAAAACAACAATGAATGTTTGTTTTTTTCTGTGGTTGGATGCTTGTGGTTATAAGGTGTAATATGACTGTGACTTTATCAGTAAAAAACTGTGAAAGTGCTATGGTAAAAGCCTGTTAAATGGTTAATTCCTGTAAAATTTACAGGGGAAACCGTAAACGTTCCCAGAATTCTCTGCATTGCATTTAAAAATTTGTTTTTTCTTTGAAAAATCTGTTTCTTCTTAGTTTTTTCTCATCAGTTATGTTTATTAGTGTTGTATGTTGCATGTAATGTTGTTAAATTAATTCAGTCTCATCATGATGGTGTTTAGTGTTTGTGTGAATGACTCTGAGCTCCTTCTATATATGTTCATATGTTCAAGCTGCTTTGGTTCATCATGTGACTTTCTCATCATCACCTGCATTTAGTGCTTATCAGTGTATTTCAAAGCTACAAAACACATTTCAGTACTTTAATAGGTTGGTATATTAACACTATATCAGTTAATGAAATTACGGTATTTCACTGTAAATTTAACTTAAAACCGTAAAACCTAAAATGTTGTTACCATATTTTTTACAGTCAAATTCCGACACCCACATCTGCTGCTCTTTTTTTTACCGTAAATTGTTATAAAAAATGTTATAAATGTTGAAAGCATCTGACTCTCCTCAGTAGTAACGGTTGCCTTTGCATATGAGTTGTAGATTCTGTCGGCTCTCTCTGTTTTCAGACCAGTGTCAAATGCTCCTGTCGTCCAAGTGGTCAGATGAAACTGCCATTTGGAGACAGTGAACACTGCGTGGACAGACGACACACGGCTCAAACTCAGATCTCTGGATGTATTCAGTTTACTAGCTCATCTGTAGTAGACTGACCAGGATATTGGTGAGAGATTCATTTAATTTTTTCTGTGATGCTTTTGATATCTGTTGCTATGATGAGACCAGTCCGTTTGAACGTTCCTTTAGATCAGGCTAATGATTTCAGGTGAATGAAAATTTCTTCAAATTTAAAGCCTTAGAATTGTTGAGTCTTTATTTGGTAACTTGTATTAGAAAAGGCTGAGAGATGGAAATCTGCTGGTTTTCATGGAAATTGTTTCTTAGATCATTCACAGAGTGAGCTGATTACTATTAATGGTAACACTTTAGAATAAGGAACACTTTTAGTTTAGGTATTGAGTAGGATTAGGGATGTAGAATAAGGCTTAAATATGTGCTTAATTAGCACTAATAAATGTCTAATATTATGGTAATATGCATGCTAATAAGAAACTAATAGGCATAACTGTAACTATTTATAGTTAATTGTTAATCAGTATCTCTTGTCATGCTTTTTAAGTCCCGACATGTCTTTTGCATGCAGATACACTGATGCATTGATGCAAGTTTTTATCCTGTTATAAACCTTTGCTTTTCAAACATGTTCACACTACAGCTTAATCCGGTGTCACTCCTCTTCTGTGTGTGATGTCATTCTGAGCTAAATGCACAAAGATTCAGATATTTTTAACAACTTTGATTACTGTTGCATTTTAGAGTCGCAATTTTGACCAGAAAATTACACAATTTCAGGGTTACTATACTGACAAAACCATAAACATGATTGTGATCAATTGTAGATTTTTGTATATAATCCGACCAAAGTGTAGCTAAAGTATATGCTCTGTCAGATCTACTGAATAGAAAGTGTTTGTGTTTGCTTATCTGTTTATAAGTATGATTATAAATCAGTATGACCTATGATATATTAGGGATAGACCAGTACAAAACTTCTCAGCCAATACCGATTATTTACATTAGAGAGATATCTGCCGATACAGATAGTTTAATTTTCTTAGGAAAAAAATGTCTTAACTATTGCTGTAAACTATACTATATTAGAGTCTAAAAGTAACAACAAAACTATTATAATCAATGTTGGTCATATGCACATTACAAATAGTGTTTTGTCACGGGTAGAATGGTTCATTTATCGGCCGATACCATTAATTGGCAAATACGTTGCTGCAGATTAATATGTTGTATATATTATAAATTACTATTTATATCATTTATTTTCTTTTAATAAAAAAAGAGTTTTTAATGTATATTTGTGACATACAATAAATACCAGTTCAGCTGTGCAACTTTGGCAGTGTGAATGCTGCTAAACTGTTAAAAGTGTGTTGTTTTATTGAGACGCTTGATATGGAGCAGCGTTGTTTACACTTGACTCCTGCAGAACACACAGTGTGTGAAGTTGTTGTTGGGTGTTATTCTTTAGAAATGCAACAAATGATCTTGTTTAAGAGCTGGTTTTGGGTTAGCATTTCTTATTTTGCTGTCAGACACATGTCAGTCTCGTCTGCAGTGTGTGTGTGTGTGCGTTGCTGTTGTTAGTGTGTGAGCTGAACTCTGGCTGAAATGTAGTTGTGTGAAGGGTGAATGAGCAACAGGTAGATGATCCGATCAGTGTCGGTGAGCTTTTATCTGTGCAGCCGTTTGTCTCTGAGGAGTCTCTTCACACATGGATGCTTATTTTAAAAGCTGGATGCTCCTGACATGCAGCAGCTGCTGTCCAGTTCTCTTATTCTGACCCGGGGAGAGTTTATCAGGACTCCCTTATGAGTCTAATACGTGCTAAAACACTCTGAGCTCCTACTGAGACTATCTGGCCTTCGTTTAGTTGAAGGTTTACATAGAAAACTAAGTTTCTTCACGTCTTTAAAGAAAAATAAATTATTTAATAAAAATAATAAAACAATAAAACAATTTAGGTTTATTATCTTTTTTAAAAAGTATGAAAAACTAACATTTTATTTCAGCTACTTGTCAAAACAAATTTTTTTATCTCTCAGTTGGAGTTCTGCCTCTTTCACAGGCGAGGATAAAAAAGATAAAATCGACTTTTTTTGTCTGATTTTGTTTGTGTTTTTGCAATTTTTTTCTCAAAATTGTGAGAAACTCAGAAGTCTAAATTTTTTAGATTATTGTTATTAATTTATATTATTAGTTTATTAGCTCATATGTCTTTATATCTCATAATTCTTTGTCTCATAATTTAGGGTGTAATTATTATCTCATAATAATAAGTTTCAAACTCAATTCCGGGTTTATAGTTTATAAATCTATATAAAAGTTTATCAAACTCAGTTCCACAAATTTTCTTATAATTGCAAGTTTATATTTCATAATTCTCCATTTATATCTCGCAATTTTGAGTTTATATCTCATAATTCAGCGTTTTTTTAAGTATATCTCAGCTGAGATTATATTTCCTAATTCTCTTATATCTCATAATTCTGCTTTTATACAGTATCTCACAATTCTAAGTTTTTTATCTTATAATTCTGCGTTTTTGTTAAGTATATTTCTAAACTGAGTTTATATCTCATAATTCTACTTTTATGTCTCTTAATTTTTTATTTATTCTTCATAATTCTCCATTTATACCTCACAATTCTGAGTTTATATCTCATAATTCAGCATTTTTATTTATGTAGATCTCTCAGGTGAGTTCAAATTCTCCAGTTATATCTCATAATTCTGCATTTATACAGTATATATCTCATAATTTAGTTTATATCTCACAATTTATATCTTGCAATTTTTACTTTTGTCCCCCTCAAAATTGAGTTTATAACATGTCGTGTTAAAATTGCAATTGTGAAAAAGTCTCTTTTTTGTTCTTTTTTATTTTCAGACACATAATAAAAAAGGTAATTGCAACTTTTTATCTCATAGTTCCGATGTTTTTTCACAATTCTGAGAAACTACAAACTGCAAGAAAAAAAATAGAATTGTGTGAATCTCAACTGCAAGAGAAAAAAGAATTATGAGCTAAAGTCAAAATGACATTGATTGATTGACTGGTCGGAAACAAGCTTCCAAAGAAGTAGTAAAGTAAATAAATAAACTGAAACTAATAAATAAAGAATTAAACTTTTAAATCAAATTTTGAAGATCTTGTTGAGGTATTTTGAAAGCACACTGTTTGTTTGCATTCGGTTATTTAGTAAGGAAATGTGCATTTTGATTAACCGAACGTAAAGCCGGAAGAGCGATTGTTTTGTGTATCGCTGTTGTTGGTGTTTTAAACATCCTTTTGAAGGAGTTACGCCTTGGATTTTGGTTGTCTTAAGCTGCCTTTCCACTGCACATGATGGTCCACAAGAGTCAGACCGGAAGTCATTCATTTCCAATGGAGAGTAGTGGGGGGTTGCGTGGAGTTCCAATCATATGTGTATGAGGAAATCTCGGATCCGATTCCAGCTGCGGATGCGTTAGTATATTTGAACTTCTGCAGCTAGACTGGATGTGACATATTTCAATGATGTTCAATCAGGTCTGTCTGCGTGAGTTGAGAATTATTAATACCTTTTTTTGATAATTTAACTGTTGGTTGGCTGCTTCTTTATGCAGAAAGAGGATAAGTGTTCTTTGCAAATCCTACCGTGGGGGGAAATTTGAATACTATTGGTGTTCCCTTGTTAGGTGTAACTGCTCATTCCCTTTTGGCACAAGTGGTATAGTTTAATTTTTTTTATTTTTGTGTGGTGACCGTGAGTAGAGCAATTGTCTCGGGAGCATATCCATGGTACGAGTGAGTCGCCAGCGTGCTGGTTGCTTTTCTTTGTACCAGCGGGAGTTAGGGCATAAATACCCCTCACCAGTAAACACTATAAGGTTAGGGATGAGTTGAGTTTGCTATAAGAGTAGTTTTGAGTTTCAGTAAAGGGATGAAATTTTTGAAGATAAAATAGATTGTACACCTAGAAATTTAACTATGATCTGTAATTACTGTCGTGGTAAAGGCCACTGGAAGCATGAGTGCCCAGTATAAGAGCTAAAAGTAAAGGGGGAAAAGCTCCTACAGTATACTGGTGGCACCCGTGTTAAATTCTAACATGTTTGGGGAAAGTTTTCCCACAGCAGTGAAGCCCATAGAAGATGGAGATTATGCACCTTCCATCACCTATGGTCATGTGTCAATGGCTGGACAACATACAAAAGTTCCAGTGACCATATTGAGGGACACAGAAGCATCAGAATCCTTCATTTTGCAGAAGGTGTTGCCATTTTCATCTTTGACTGACAATGGTACTAGTGTGCTTATTAAAGGAATTGGGTTATCTTATCTGTTCCTTTGCATAAAGTAATGTTGTCATCTCAACTTGTGAACGGAGAGGTGGTGATTGGGGTACGTCCCTCTTTGCCAGTAAAGGGTGTGGATATAATACTGGGAAATAATTTGGCAGGAGGCAGGGTTTGGCCGGATACCTTTTCACCTCCTGTGGTTTCATCTTTTCCTCTCCCAGGTCCTGATGAGAGTAATGAGAAATTTCCAGAGGTATTTATAGCATGTGCAATAAATCGATCGATGACCTCTGTTCAGCCAAAGTTATCCTCTGACCCAAGTGTAGTGGGATCCACCTGTTCCTTGCCTGATGATTTTTCTGTTTCCCTTCCAGAACTCATACAAGAGCAGCTCCTTGATCCTTCTGTCTCTAAACTTTTTGAAAGTGTGATGTCACCTGATGAAATTAGACACGTTGATGAACCTGCAGGTCACCTAGGTGTTAAAAAAACCTATGACAGAATCCTTCGTCATTTCTTTTGGCCGAAATTGAAGAAAGATGTGTCAAAGTACATCAAGACATGTCATACTTGTCAATTACCAGACAAGCCAAATCAGATTATCGAACCTGCACCACTATTTCTGATTCCAGCTGTCAGTCCTCCCTTTGAGCATCTGATTGTCGATTGTGTAGGTCCACTACCTAGGTCAAAATCAGGTAGTATTTATTTGCTCACTGTTATATGTGCGACGACTCGGTACCCTGCAGCTTACCTCCTCCGTACCATTACTGCAAAATCACTGGTGAAAGCCCTGACTTCATTTCAGTTTTTGGTATTCCAAAGATTGTGCAGAGTGATCAAGGTTCTAACTTTACTTCTCACTTGTTTTCTCAGGTTTTGAATCTGCTCCATATTAAGCACAATAAAGCAAGTGCTTATCATGCTCAAGGCCAGAGGCTTTGGAGCGTTTTCATCAGACGCTTAAGTCCTTATTACGTGTGTATTGTACTGAGATGGAAGGTGATTGGAAGGAGGGATTGCCGTGGCTGATGTTGTCAGCACGTGAAGTAAGTCAGGAAAGTACTGGGTTTAGTCCAAATGATCTTGTGTTCGGGCGCACTGTTCGGGGTCCCTTGGCTGTGCTACGTGATAACTGGACTCAGAGTACACCACCTAAAAACATTGATTATGTAAATGATTTCAAGCGTAGGTTGTATGAAGCCGGTAAAATAGCAAAAGAACAATTGTGTTCTTCTCAGAGGCATATGAAGACACTTTATGATTGGCGAGCTGAGAAACGACAATTTATGTCTGGTCAAGTGTTGGCTCTGTGGAAGGCTCTCCATTTCAAGCTCGGTATACAGGTCCTTTTGTGGTGGTTAAGCAAATTTCTGATTTAAACTCTGATAGAAGAAACTCAATTGTGTCATATTAATTTGTTGAAGCCTTATTATTGCCGTTCTCACGAAATGTTAAATGCTAAGACTAGGTGCAACCTGTATTATCAATTGACAATGCTTCATCTGTTCCTTTTGGAGGAGGAAATCGATGAATGGGGTTTCTTTTCCAGAAGATACAGTACTGTTGGGACTCTTAAAAATTTGCATAAAATGTTGGCCTATTTGCCAAAGAGCAAACGTGCTAAACTAATTGCTCTTATTAACTGTCATGTCTCTTTATTTGGTGATGTGCCTTCACCAACCCACTGTTTGGAGCATGATATTGACGTTGGGGATGCGGAACCCATTCGTCAGCATTTCTATCGAGTTTAAGATGAACTTTCATTTAAAGATGAAGTTCAGTACATGCTGGATAACGATATTGCACGGCCATCATTCTCTAGCTGGGCTTCTCCATGTTTACTTGTGAATGAGCCCCTTACTCCTCTGAACTGTTCTGTTCATGTTTGTTTTACTCCTTTGCTTTTCTTAAATTGCTTCTACAGGGCTCGTAGTTGCTGAGTACAGTAAACAGTTCTCTCCAGTAGGTGGGAGGTACCGGGTAAGGGTTTAGGTTGTGGTTCAACCCTAGACACCTTTTTCTATGGGGGAGGGTGTTACGAACCCCATTATGGGTTATTTTTGTTGGCCGTTTGTTTTTCTTTGTGTTGTGTTTTGCAGGCGTAGAGTGAGTGACATCATGAGTGACAGGATTTACACCTGTGTGGAGCCTGCTGGCAGTTTAAAGATCACTCCCTTCAGTCGCTCGTCATTCTGACATCTTTTGCTTTTGTCCCGTTTTGTTTATTTAAATGGACTTTAATAAATGTTATCTGTTTTTAAACGTTATCCAACGTGTCATTTCCTTTGTCGCGGCTTGCAAGCCAGCCGTGACAAGATCAACAAATTGTGGGTAATTGAAAGTGACTTCAGCATATAGAAAATCAATTGAGCGTGTGCATCAGTGTCGAAGTGCCGTGGGGTCGCTCAGCGAAGCTCCGCCTCTCCTCTGGATTAGAACACAGCCGGAGCCGTTCACATTCAACAGCGTTCAGATGCATGTGGACAGATCTGACTGAAAACGCCTCGGGCTCAGACAGAGACAACACCGCAGGTAAACCCCAACTCTCATCTCATCCATTAACTACCATCCAGCTACGTTTCCTGTGTCATTTATGTAGTGAAATATTATTTTGACCCAAAAATAACACTTTATATTTGACATAAATATAGAAATAGCCAAAAAAATATATAAATAAATAAAATAAAATAACGATTTGTTGAATTAGGAGCAAGTTCTATTTAAAAAATAAAAAAGTTTATTTGTTAGAATGTTATTTTAGCCCTAAAACTAATGTTTTATTTTTGTTATATTTAATTTTTTTTGTTTTTGTTTACATCATATGTTTGTGTACACAGTGTATGTTTATTATGTGTATATATAAACACACACACATGCATGTATATATTTTTTTTAAAAGTTACATTTATATATAAAATATATTTATATATGATATAATTTATATGTATGTAAAAATATCAATGTAAATACATTTAAATATTTTCAAAATACATGCTGTGTGTTTTTATATGCACATAATAAATATACATAGGGGATTATGAATGGGATTAATTGCGATTTACTGTTTGACTGGAATATTTTTATTTTTATTTTTATTAATCTGTCAGAAATTAAATCATTATGAGTTATTATAATTATTTTCTGTCTCTGTACTCTTATTTAGTTTTATATTTTATATTTTATATTTTATTTGTTAAAACATTATTTTGGTCTAAAAATTGTCCACTATTTTAAACATAAAGTACAAAAATAGCCATATAATGGTTTTACTACTCTGTTGTATAAGTCATGAAAATGTATTGTATTTGTATTAAATGTATTTGTTAACATTATTTTAGTCCTAAATTTATATTTTATATTTGAGAAAAATATATATTCATTTTAGCTGTCATTTTGAAAAATTGAGTTTGTGAGAAATTAAATCCTCTTGAGCTTGCAGTGTTTGTATGTTTTACAGTGTTTATTTAGTTGAATCAACAATATTTGTTTTATTTTCCATTTCATTTATTAGACATCTTTTCAACCTGAAATGACACTTTACACTAGACATAAAGTACAAAAACAAGCCTATACAGCCATCAGTCATGGTTTTGGGGTGATTGTGATTGGATCTGTCATCGTTGTGTTGTTTTCTGTCTGTGTTCGTGTCGGTGACGTCTGTCTGCTGTCGTTTCAGTCTGTGTGAGGCCTTCGGCTTTGCTATTTTAAAGTCTTATGATGGAAAAATAAAAGATTATAATTTCCCACATTTCATCATCATCAGACCTTTTAGTTCATTTGTGGACACATTTTGAGAGTTTCTGCCCGAAAAGCTAAATCTGAGGTCCCAGGGAGAATAAAGAAGCCTTTAATGATTTGAGAATAGTTAATTAATAGAACTTTGTTTCTGAAATTTATTCAGCTTAAAATGCTTAAAAAAAAAAAATAATTCTAATAAAATGCACTTTTCAAAATCATCATTGCATAAAAACAAGTACTCAGATGCTGTAGGAGCTTTCCTCCAAACTAATTGCTCAGTGGTTTTTAACTTGTTTTGATGCGTGATATATTTTTGAGTATTATGTAATTTTGATGATTAAGTAAGACATAGCCGTAACTTTTAAAATCTTTCTGTGAAGCTGTTTTTACATTCAAATTGAGCAGCCTTTAACTTGCATGACCCTGTTGATGGTCTCGATCATATTAACATTAAATAAATAAATAAAGAGAGAGAAATCCTCTTATGGCACCTAAAGCATTTAATCACCCTCTCTCGAGTTTAATTACTTCCTTTAATCGTAAGGCTCATTGTCGGTGTCCAATTTAAATTATTATAATTATAAAGCTCTCATGCACATTATGTATGTAGTTTTATGGATAGTGAAATGGCATTTTAACATTCAGAATTTTCTGTATTCATAAACGCTTCAGTGTCACTCAGATTTGAAGACGTCTTCTCTTCAGCTTTAGACAGGAGCCATACCAAGAACAAATCAATAATCAGAGCCACAGGGTGCTTTATCAGCCGACGGAAGAGCTGGGTTCATATACAGTAGTGAAATATAGAAATATTCAACATCTGGAGACGCTGCAGGAGACTGATGTTTGTCATGCTGGACTGCATTGTATTTTTTATTTTTTTTATTTGTTTGTGGATGCAAGTACATTTTGTGTATATTTGTTAACAAATCTGGGAAGATTTATATGTAATAAAAAATATATCCTTTTCAGCAATTAAAAATATATTTAAATTTTAAGAAATTAGATTTACATGCGTTAAATTTGAAGAAAAACATTATTTGTTGTCAAAACATTTGAAAGTGTAACATTTAGAAGATTGAAGATTGAAACTAAATATATTTTAAATGTCAAAAATACAATTTATTCAGTTTCATTGTTACAACATATATTTATCATATATTTAAATTGTATTTTGCCTATATTTATTTATTTATCCACTAATTGTTTGCTGTTTGAAATAATAATCAAGTTAACTTTTACTAGGGAATAGAGAGTTAAAAATACATGTAATCTTTGACTAGGATCATACAGTCTAAATAAAGATGGAGACAGAATACAATATTTTTAGATATTTCTGAGTTCAGAAACATTTCAAGATGTCCTCCTGAGACTCAAAATATTGTTTCATAACTTGAAAATTAATCATGAACTGAAAGTGTGCTGATCCAGACAGACACTCAGTAATTCATCATCTCAGGTATGAAGCCCATGAAACATATTCATGTGAAGTTTTTTGTTTATAAATCAGTCTATCTGCAGCACGTGTTATTGCTCCGTCCGTGTTTCTGGAGCTGGAGGCGGTGTTCGGTGCAGGAAGAGAAAGAGCTCAAACAGGGCATGCTCTTATTTCTCGTAAGCCTCTCGGATCACATGTGCCATGCAATACATAAGAGCTCCAACAAACCCCAAACAGTGCTGTTAGCACACTAAAGAGAGATGAAATGTGCTAGGAGGTCACTGCAGGGAGCTTCTGAGCTTCAGTGAAGTCAGATGGAGCGTTAACGAGGGTCTTCTCTGTCGTTGGGGCAGGTATGGAGGAGCCGGTGGACATGGACCGAGGCTTCTTCAAGAAAGTGGACGTTCCTGATCATGCACACTACATAGTGGCCTTCTTTGTGGCCGTCATCGGGGCTGTGGGAGTGATCGGAAACATGCTGGTCATGTACGCTTTCTTCAGGTAGGATCTTATCTGTGACAATATTCAACTTTAAGGAGGAAAGGGTTTGATTTGTTGCTTTATAGCTCAGGAAACTTTCAAGTTAGGTTTCTTCTGCTTATGAAGACAGCATTTATTTAATAAAAAATACAAGAAATACAGTAAAAATTGTGAAATACCATTAAAATTGAAACAGCTGTTTTCTATGTGAATATGTGTTAAAATGTCATTTATTTCTGTGATCAAATCTGTATTTTCAGCATCATTACTCCAGTCTTCAGTGTCACATGATCCTTCAGAAATCATTCTAATATACTGATTTGCTCCTTAATAAACATTTCTAATTATTATTAATGTTGAAAACGTGCTGCACAATATTGTTTTTATTTATCATATTTATTTAATGAATACAAAGTCCAAAAGAACAGCATATATTTCAAATAGAAATCGTTTGTAACATTATAAATGTCTTCACTGTCAGTTGTGATTATTTTATTTATTTTAATCAAAATATATATATATATATACATATATCTTGTTGATCCCAAACTTTCAAATGGCAGTATATAACAGTTTCCACAAAAAATATGAAGCATTTTACAATTTTTAATGTTCCAAAATATTACAATTATAAATTACACACATATTCACATAGAAAACAGCTATTTTAAATTGTAATAATATTTAGCTATTTTTACTGTTTTTTCGATCAAATAAATACAGCCTTGGTGAGCAGAAGAGACTTCTTTCAAATACATTAAAAAATCTTAATTAATAGAAACGTACCAGTTTAAAAATACTGTTAATAACAGCTGAATTTGAAGAGTTCATTATGATGCAGTTTGAGACACTTTTTTTCATTTTTTTTTTCACAATATCTCATTAAAAACTGATGTGAAGTCACATACTCCAGTATACTGAGGTTTGCGCCAGCTAATGTTGTAAAAAGTTTAGTGTTAATACTCACTTCAGTGTGACTCACTGCTGATTTTGTCATTTATTTTAATTGCTCGTACAGCTGTATACTTGAAGTCTAGTAGTCTTGACATGGTTTTATACTGGTGGGTTTATTTTAGTCTTTGCTGAGAGGGATGGTTTGCCGTCAGTAATAGATGATGACAGCAGACACACTACAGCTTCATGATGACGAGCGTATTCAAATACAGAAGAGAACATGATAAAGTCACGCTTTGCTTTGAATTCTTTACCTAGATTTAAAGTAGAACTTGTGAGTGGTTGCAGAATTATGTCATTCCTGTAAATAAAGGTATGAGTTTAATTAAGGCTTAACAGAAGTTAAATGAAGTTTTCTGATAACTACCTTTCATCATAGTCTTCATCAACTACTTTTTTTCACAAACAAAAACGAAAAAACTAGGGCTGTTGATTTTGTCAATATTGATTTTATACAACAATGAAGTTGAGAATCTCTGAGCAACACACAGCAGTTTCGTTACTGAATAAATCCATGTTTTTGAACAAATGGTGTGAGACAATGATTCAGTCACTTGCTTTATTTCTGGTTGCATCAGCTGTTTGAATGAATCATGAGTCAATTCATAAGGACCTGCTTTGTTTCTAAATGAATCAGCTCTTTGAACAAATTGGTTGAGTGAATTATTGTGATTGTATTATTATTATGACTAGTTACATATTTAGAGTATCATTTCATTTCAAAAACAAAACTTAAATCTGTTGCTTGCATGTGCGAACTTTAAAATCAGTCATATTAACAGGTTAATAATATGTTTTCACAACATGGTCTCATAAAATATATATACCTCTTTGCACTTTTTGTGCAACACCATTTTTAGTACCTTACCTTGTTTCGCCGCAGTTTCAAAGAGAAATGTCCACTGAGTGGAACTAAAATACAGGTTCAATATGTGAACCCCTGGCACATGTATATTACGTTTATATAGGTACATTTTTCTGTGTTTTTATTATGTTAAATATCCATGGACTGTTGCTAAAAGTTAATGCTCTATCATATTGGAAATATGCCCTACACCAAATCCAACCCTAAACCTGCCTGATAGTGTTAACAAATGCTAAACTGATATAAAAACACATTTGTTGATTGTCATTTTAGCTTTCTTTAACACAGATCTGAAGTGTTTTGTTGAAGTGTAGTTACACAGGATTGAACCGGAGCTCATCTCTGTACTCTGTGAAACTACTGAACAAACCTAGCGTCTATGAAAACACATAGATATGAAGCTGGACATGTGTGATGATAACGCTCAAAAGCAGCAGTTTTCAAATATCCCAGCATATTAATATTGTTTTGAAGTCATAACATAACGTTCTTCAAATAATTGTATTAAATTTACGTTTTATTATTCGAAACTTTGTAAATTCATGTGAGAAGGAATAAAAGCCCTTTTTTTCTGCCTCTAGTGTTCATTTCTTTTGGAAACTGCACTGATATGTACTTATTGGTACGTAGTTCATGTCTCGCTAAAAAGTGCACACAGGTACGTTTATACCACGAGACCAGGTAGGTTTTCAAGCAGTATAAAATTAATTTGGAGGTTTTAAATTCTTAATTGGTTTTAAATCTTGATTTTTAGTCAACTAAAACTAGACTAAAGCAATTCAGATAAGTAAAACATGACTAAGTTGTATCTTAGTGTAAAATCTAGATTAAAACTAAACCAAAATGTCTTGAGGAAATGAATGTTGGTTTATTGTGTCTTATGGTGTGTTTTCAGTGTTCAAGGATGGCAGACATGAAGTTGTGTCGAGGAACGTGACTCTCTGATGCTTTATGCGATGTATTCAGTATAAATCCTCTAGGGCTGCTGACACACTTTCTGCATTTGTTCAGCTCTCACTCTCAAAGAGCGCCGCTCTCCTTTAGTCCCATGACACTTTCTTATACATCACAGCTCTAAAAACAAAACACACACTTACGAGTGCTAAAGATCGGACTCTGGGAGACAATCCTGAGGAATGCATATAAATCAAAAACCTTCTTTCTTTCTTTCTGTGTAAAAAGGAGAAATTCTTAAGAATATTTTTATATTCATTGTTGGTTTGGTAATGCATCAACTAATGTCAACAAATTATCTTTTTTTTCTTTCTAAAGTTATGTCTCCTAGAAGCTGCTGTTTGCATTGGTCCGCTAACAATATGATTGAATTATGTAATAAAATGAAACCATGCAATTATGTAACATGATGCACACTGACTGTAAACAGAGGAAAGTGTTTTTGACAGTGTCTTTAATCAGATGCACATGCAAGCCTGTAGGGTTTGGGAGTTCGGGGTGATCATGTGCAAGTGGAAAACAAACAATCAGCTTCTCAGTGGTCAATGACAGGAGACTAAAACAAAGCCACTGATGACCTGTACATGACAGGAATCAATGTCTGACCTCTTAAAAAAAGCCTTCTTATTTATTCTAGTGCTCATCTCCATTTAACTTTACCCTGTGGTGGGCAGAATTTAATAAATGTGCTTAGACATGCGTTAACAAGACCAGCTCAACAAGCTCATAATGTTTATGCTTAAGCTATACATGCATTTTCTTTCAAATTCAACATGTGCTTCCATGCTTCCATCAGAAGACAACTTCATGTCTTTAGAGTAGCATATGCACTGATGAATGCTTCATAGTAAAACCAGGAATGTGTTTTAGGAAAGCAAATAGAGTCAGCTGTTGAATAAGGATAATGTATTTTTTTTATTTTTAGCATATCTCACTTCATGTATCTGCATGCTAGTAATATTTAAAGCAATATTTCACCCACAAATTAGCATGAAATGTGCTCGCCCTCAGGCCATCCAAGGTTAGGATGAGTTTGTTTCTTCATTAGATTTGGAAAAAACGTGTCTCAGCAATGGATGTGAATGGGTGCCGTCAGAATGAGAGTCTAATAAAAACATCACAATAATCCACAGGACTTCAGTCCATCAGTTAACATCTGGAGAAGACTAAAGATCAAACTAATCCATTGTGAAGACATTTTAACTGCAAACCTTTGCTAAAAAATTAGTCTCTTTTGTCTCTTGCATCAAAGTCCAGCCATTTATTTGTTTAGAGCTGTTTTGGCTTGTAAAAGCTGCTTGATCTGTGCAGATTTCTCTTCTGATTCAAAACAGAACATTTTTCCATGGATTATAGACTCGTATTTAAGTTAAAAACATCTAAATGCTGGATTAGGTAGATTTGTTGTCTTCTCCAAATGTTTACTGATGGACTGGAGTGCTGTGGATTATTGTGATGTTTATATCAGACTCTCATTCTGACGGTACCCATTCAGGATCCATCAGTGAACAAGTGGTGGAATGCAACGTTTCTCCAAATCTGATAAAGAAACAAACTCATCTACGTCTTGGATGGCCTGAGGGTGAGCAGATTTGTAGCTAATTTTCCTTTTTTTGAACTAGTCATTTAACATGCAGCAGTGTTAATCAGACATCTACCAGCAGCATAAGCAGACTCTCATCATACTGTACATGAGGTTTTTAATCCTGATTAAAAATCACAACTCTTCCTCGTGAAGTGAGATGCTGCGTCTCTCTGGAGGTCGTCTGTCAGCTGAGAGCTTTCTAGGAAAGGCCGTGTTGTTCTGGTGAAGTGTTAATGTCTCCTGCAGCTCTAATGCCTGAAGGACGGTGTCAGATGGGGGACTTCAATCAGAGCAAATTGTGTGAACTCTGACTGTAGGATTAATGAGATGATGTGCAATCACAATGATTGTTGTGTGATGAATCACATCAGATGCAATGTGTTGAAACAATAAGCTTATTTAACACCATGCAGACTTTTCTAGCACTGTTTTATCCCTACTGTATCACATGTTTCTAAATGAGCAACATGACGAGGACTTTGCTGTTAAACCTGTCACATAAAGCTCTTTTAGTGTATATGTTCTTTAGTGTCTTTGTGCTCTCAAATCTGGACTGATTTTGATCATGTAAACCTGTCAATAACTCCAGATGAACTCTTCCTGGACTGAAGCAGCTCAGCTTTCTTGATCCTCCATCAGTCATGTTTCGAGAAGAATCAGTGCGTCTCAAATCTGATCTTCAGGATCTTTTGAGGAGCTTTAATTTCACTGCTTCACAAGCCTCCAAAACATCTCACGTCTTCGGAGGACCCTTTATTTCTTAGTCTCTCTATCAGCATTGCATTGAATTGCATTATATGTTTTGATTATTCTCACTGTATCAGACTATATGAACCATAAAAGCCTAATGGATCAGACATGATACACAACCAAAAACACATGCATATATTCTTTTAATATTTCGCCGAAAGATTCAATAAACATAAATTTTGATATCATGATGCGTTATCAGTTTTACCTCACTGTAAAAAAAATTACCATGATTTTAACAGTAAAAAACTGTGAAAATGCTACGGTAAAAACCTGTTAAATGGTTAAGGGTAAATTCCTGTAAAATGTAAAAATTTTTCTTATCAGTTATGCTCATTAGGGTTGTATGTTACATGTAATATTGTTAAATTAATTCAGTGTAATGAGTCTCATCGTGATGGTGTTTAGTGTTTGTGTGAATGACACTGAGCTCCTTCTATATACACTGCTCAAAAAAATAAAGGGAACACTATAATAACAGTCTTAGATCTGAATGAATGAAATATTCTTATTAAATACTTTGTTCTTTACATAGTTACATGTAGTTATTGTATTTTTACAGTCAAATTCCGGCAACCACCCCTTGCCGTTTTTTTTTACCGTGCGTGCTTTTTCTTTACCATGAGCTTGTGAAACCGGAAGTGATTTTGTGTTTCAGTAACAAGAAACTACGGACGCCTCCGAACTACTTCATCATGAATCTGGCGGTGAGCGACTTCCTCATGGCCATCACTCAATCGCCCATCTTCTTCGTCAACTGCATATACAAGGAATGGGTGTTTGGTGAAATGGGTAGCTAATTTCCCATCCTCCCCATAAAGACACTTACTGAGTTACGATCTGTTTCCAGATCACACATCTGCTTCTCCACGCAGGGTGTAAGATGTACGCCTTTTGCGGCGCTCTGTTCGGAATCACATCCATGATCAACCTCCTGGCCATTTCCATCGACCGCTACATCGTGATCACCAAACCCCTGCAGGCCATCCGCTGGACATCTGGACGCCGGACGCTCATCATCATCCTCCTGGTCTGGATCTACTCTCTGTGCTGGAGTCTGGCACCTCTTATGGGATGGAGTGAGTATAGTCTTCATTTCAACAGATATTTTCAGTTTTAGTCTTAGTCTCAGTCTTTGTTTTATGTTGAATGTCCTCGTTAGATTTTATCTTTAGTCAACCCTATCATATTTTGTTATAGTCAAGTTTTAGTGGACTAAAATTCTCAGCATTTTATTCTAGTTCTAGTTAAAATCTAAAGTATTTTAGTCTAGTTTTTGTCAAAGAAAAATGGAAGTACTTTGGTCTAGCTTTAGTTGAAGAAAATTTAGGTGTATTTGTTCAGTAACCAAACCCGCACGATCTCATGAGTGATATTTTCATTAGATAAACTCAAGATTGTGTGACGTGTTTTCAGATCCAGATAGCAGAAAATAAGCAAAAACAGCTCTAGCTCAGGATTTGAACTCTTGATATCTGGAAACCGCACACATGAAAGCTTAAAAAGAGGCTTTTATTTTTTTAATACATTTTTGTCTCGTCTTTTGTCGTCAACAAAATTGCATGTTAATTTAGTCATCTCTTATTTTTTATAATGAAATTGACACTAGGTGCAGCATCTTTCCTTTGGAGGAGACAACGTTTTTTGAGTTTCTCGACTCTGTTTTTCTTGGACAGGTTCCTATATCCCAGAAGGCCTCATGACGTCCTGCACATGGGACTACGTGACGTCCACGCCGGCGAACAAGAGCTACACCTTGATGCTCTGCTGTTTTGTGTTCTTCATCCCTCTCGGAATCATCTCTTACTGCTACTTCTTCATGTTCCTCGCCATTCGGAGCGCAAGCAGGTACAGCATCCACCGGGTTCCTACATGTTTCCATTTCAACATCTCATACTTTTTCAGATTTTAAATCCATTTAAATGCATGATAAATACTGACTAGTTTGTTGCTAGGAAAATTGAGAAAAAATGGAAAATAATTGTAGCTACAGTATAGGAACTTTAGCCAGTGTTATGTGAGTATCATTGATATACTATTTTGTTAATTCTTTGCATTAAAATTTATTTTGTTTTAGTTATTTTAATAATTCAATTTACTTGAAAATTTGTTATAATTAAATGTATGTTTTGTTTCATTTTATTTCAGTTAATGTTACATTTTATTTAACGTTTTAGAAATAATATTGTTTTATGTTATTTTATATAAAAATAAAACAATATTTATATAAATATAAATATATATATATGTTATTTATATTTAATGGTTTTAGCTTTAGGTAATGATAATAACCCTGACTGTAGCTCATATTAATCAATCAACATCAAACCCAGACAAGTTTAATAAAAATAATTGTATTAAAACTGCAATGCTAAACTGCATCTGATGAGCTTTCACACTTTTTTTGACTGCATGCATTTTATATATTCTTGATTCTTGATATATATAGAGTATATATATTATTCAAATAGATTTACATTATATATCTCAAATGAACATTGTGTAATTTACATAAATGAGCATTATATAGCCTACATTTACATTTAAAAAAAATTAAATATGGAAATATATTTAAGATGACGATTGCAGGTTAACACTAAAATCACTGATCAATTAATTTATTATCAGGCATTTACACCCCTAAATTATTAACCCATATAGCATTATTTGACACTATTTTCAGCATTACTTTCAGTGTATCGGCTATGAAAACATTGATATATTATAAAGTATCTGTTGTATATATTGAGTATGATACAATTCAGTTGAGTTCTAGTCTATTTGTATACAGCACTTTTCAATACAATACAAATAGTTTCAAAGCAGCTTTACAGAATATTTAAGTGTCCGTTTTAAAGTTTCTACATTATATTTAGTAGTAGTTTATCAGTGGTAGTCTGATATAAAGGATTGTGGGTGTGATGTAATTAGAGATAATGAAGCCAGATGTACGGTGGCCGAGAGGTGCGAAACAAATCATAATTCTGAAAACAAAATAACAAATTACAAACGCAAATGCAAGTCTAAAAAAAACCAAACGAACAATTCAGAAAAAAAAAAACAAGTCAGGAACACAACGACAAATCAGATAAACCGGAAGAGCTAGGTATAGTTTGAGACAGCGCCACTCACCGCTGACTGGACGAGACATCTGTCAATCAAGGAATACAGGCAGAACAGCAGACTAGTAGAAAGTCTTAAAGTAACAGTTTAAATATATTGTATGAATTACCCTTACGATGTAATAAAAATATGCATGCACATTTGCATTATTATAACTACTGCAGGTGTACGACAGCACTCAGACTGACCTGAGATTTGCCCCGTAAACATTTCAGCAGTAAAGTATAGGCCCGTGTGTCCTGCATTTCTGACTACTGAACCAACCATGGCATTATTATTTATGCATTTTTTTTTTTTTAAGCCAAAGTAAACAGATATAATAATATGCAAGTCGCTGGCGCCTCCGTGTCCTGCAGAGCGCGCTTTAGCTTCTGTTGGATGCGTCTACAGCGCACATGTAGGTTAAACATTTTAAACTAACATTGTGATCAGCTTGAACTGTTTTATGTCTATAGATTTTATTGAAGGCAAGTCGTGATGATTTGAGAAGGCTAAACTATTCAAACATTGGATGATCAACTCGCTGCCGCTGGCCGCAAAAGTCAAATACTGATAAGCTCGTACCCTCAGAAGAAATCCTGCAGGCGCCTCTGTCTCTGAGATACGGTTCGCTGCTGATATGAACGCAATCAATCACGGAAATGAACCGTTATTAATAACACATTATTTGATTAAAAAAATGTGTTTTTGTTTTACTTACTTTCCTGACACCTCTCGGCCACCGTACTACGTACAGATGGGACACACTGGACATCGCGTTGGTTTCATACTGATAACTTTATCACAGAACATTTCGATAAGACTTACTTCGTAGATATGCCAAGCTTCTATAGATATATATCTCATTTCTGTGTGTGGAGTATTCACTGAGTTTTGGTTAATTTATGTGGCGTGTTTCTAAACGAAGATCACGGAGAACAGCACACTCGATTAATTTTCTTTATTATACAAAAGCACAAAGTTTTGTTGTTATCGTGTACCTATATACAAATAAATATAGACCCTTTACAGATTCAATGTTGTATTGCTCTTATTTGTAAGATTAAACATTTTTAATTTATACTTATAATTATAATTTCTATTTATATTTACACTTGTAATTTAGGTTCCTTAAGGGGCTATTGGACAAAAATGCAACAAAATGTTTGTCGACCCCAGAGGGTAAAACTTGTGCTTGAATTCATTCAGTCATCATTAAACATTTGAGCCTGCTCTAAACACCGTGAAAAACAATATTTATAATGTGATCCTGGAGCTCAAAAGCATTCATCAGCAGCTATATTTGTAGCAATAGACAACAATATGGGTCAAATTTATACATTTTTCTTTTTTGCCAAAAATCATTAGGATATCAAGTAAAGATCATGTTCCATGAAGATATTTAGTAAATTTCCTACCATAAATATTTCAAAACTTACTTCTTGATTAGTAATATGCATTGCTTAGAACTTCATTTTGACAACTTTAAAGGCAATTTTCTCCATATTTAGATTTTTTTGCTCCCTCAGATTCCAGATTTTCGTCCGATCCTAACAAACCAGACATCAGTGGAAAGATTACTTATACAGCTTTCATACGTATAAATCTACCCTTATGACTGGTTTTGTGGTCCAAGGTCACATATTTTAAAAGATAGAAAACAGACAATAGTTGAGAAACACAAATATTTGTCCATACAGTGTTTTTTCTGCATATTCTTGTCAACTTGGATCGCGCTGATAAACTATCAGGACAGGTCATGGCAGGACATCTGCTCACCCTAACTGGGACGTCCACATGCTGTACAATGTCATTCTTGTAAAAAAACAAAGTCCCCTCATCCATCTTCTTGTGTGTTCAGAGACCTGGAGATGCTGGGCAGTCATGTGAGGAAGACAGCGCTCATCCAGCAGCAGTCCATAAAGACCGAGTGGAAGCTGGCCAAGATCGCGTTTGTGGTCATCATTGTGTTCGTCCTGTCCTGGTCTCCTTACGCCTGCGTCACTCTCATCGCCTGGGCAGGGTGCAGTATCTATCAATCACAGTTTTCATTCGAAGTTATGAATCAAACTAATGCACAAAACTGCAAAATCGCATAAAACATTTACGAATAAAGCACCAAAATCATCACTTCCTGATAAACTGGCACTAAATATCACGAGGAATAAATGTATTTCTTGCAGGAGGAGAAAGCACTGCATAGAATCATTTTTGTATATAGTTACGAGCTTCGGAGCATGCAGACAAAACATTATTTTATTTTTTGAGTCTGGAAAAATTATTCTCTTAGTGTTTTTGTCTTGCTTTCTAGTATAAATATCGAACAATTCATGAATGAAGATTAATTTATGGTGCAAGTAATATTATCCAAATATTTGCATTTAAAAAAACAGGTGGATGGAAACGTAGCTTATGGCATTTACTTGAAATGAGTTTTGTGTCATTGGTTTGTCTGTTATCTATTGTTTTCCAGTGCATAGAATATAGAACTAAACGCAGATGTTATTGAAATGTGAAATGTAGCATTGCATCAGTGTCTCAGCCATGGATGTGAATGGGTGCCGTCAGATTGAGAGTCTGATAAAAACATCAGAATAATCCACAGCACTCCAGTCCGTCAGTCATCTGGAGAAGACAAAAGATCAAACTAATCCAGCATTAAGATGTTTATAATCCATAATAACTCTTCCTCCAGTGATAAAGTGTTCTGGTCTGAATCGGGAGAGAAGTCTGCACAGATCAAGCAGTCTAAAGGAAGTCAAACCATGCAGAAGATCTGAGACTTTCTCAGAATTCCTGCCTGAAGAGACATCCTTTTATAGAAGTACTGTCCACAGCAAAAACTGTTTATCAGCTGAATTAAAGGCTGCTGGGTTCACTGAGGCGATGAGGACTGCGTAGGGTGAGCTGGCTAGATGCTAACACCTCAGCCTTAGCGTCAGAGTTCAGTGTGCTGGAGCATAGGCATGTGATTCTTTCCGCTCGGCTCACAACACCTCTAGGTCACTTCCAGGTCATATAAACAGCCACTGCAGGGGTCAGCAGCTCCCCCTGACCGCTCACAAACACTCCTCAGCTTTATACAGGCTACATCTTCTTACAGAGTTCGTCTTGGTTGCTAGTACAAATACACTAGAAAAAATGATTTTCATATTTAGTATTTTATCTTGTTTTAGTTTCAGTTAAAATATCTAAACAAAGAGAAGCAAAATGACTTCAGATATTAAGCTATTCTCTGAAAAATCTCTAATAAAATTAAGTGAGTTTATACTTAAAACAAGAGAAAAATATCTTGTTAATCTTTTTTTTGTTTCTTTGATTTAACTTTATTTTGATATTTATTTTAGGATGTTTGCAATGAAAAAAAGACAAAAATAAATAAAAGATACATTAACTTGAGAAGCAAAATGACTTAATATATTAAGTCTTTTATCTGGAAAAAAAAAAAAGAGTGTATCTGGTGTAAAAATAAAAATAATCTTGTTTTCCCTTTGAATTCAGTTTATTTTCATGATCCCCATTAACAAACATCAACTATTTTGATCTTCTTTAGTTTTTTGGTTTTGTCTTCTAAAGGTAAGTCATTTTGATCATTTAAAAAAAACAAAAAAACAATTTATTATCTTAAGTCATTTTGCTTCTCAAGTAAATTTATTTTGATTAATTGGGATTTTTATACTGGAAAACAAGACAAAAATACTAAATAAGAATTTTTTTTCAGTGTATTTAAACAATCAGGATTATTTTCTGGAGCGAAATAAACAACAACAACAACAAAATCTTGCTAATCTTGCTTTTTCCCTGTGAATTAAGTTTGTCTGACCCTATTGACAGGTATTTATTAATTTTTTTTCAAGCTCACTTTATTTATTTATATTTGCAATTTAAAAAAAGACAAGAATAATAAGTGCAAACAATATTTTTATTTATTTATTATTATTATAATTTTTTTTGTGTGTGTGCAATTTTTCTAAACATTTTTATATCAAGATACATTATCCTGAGAAGCAAAACAACTTAAGATATTAAGTCTTTCATGTGAGAAAAGTGTATCTGTCTTGTATTTTGACCTTCTTTTTTCTAAATGTAAGTAATTTGCTTCTCAACTGAAAGTATCTTGAATATGTGTACTGGAAAACAAGATGAAATACTAAAGAATATTCTTGCAATGTATTTAAACATACTAATACTAAAATTCAGTACATTTCAGTAACCAAAAAAATGAATAAATAAAATCAGTAGGGTTTTGATGCACACCAGGACTGCAAACATTCAGGCAACATTTTCTTGCAAATAATGCTTGCAGAAAAGACCAGCATGAAAAGGTGAAGGTGAATTTGCTTTGCTTATTGTTTTTATGTTCCAGGTACAGCCACGTTCTCACGCCGTACTCCAAAGCAGTTCCTGCAGTGATTGCCAAAGCATCAGCCATTTACAATCCCTTCATCTACGCCATCATACGCTCCAAGTACAGGTTGGTCGTAGCGCAGTCGCTTTAGCAGCACGATACAGAGACCGTGTGTGACACAGTGTGTATTTCTGACTGATTCACAGAGACACGCTGGCCGAGAAGGTGCCGTGTCTGCATTTTCTTTCCCATTCGTCACGGAAGGACTGCATCTCGGTGTCCAACAGCGAGTCTTCCTTCAGGGAGCCCATGCTCAGCCGACAGTCATCAGGGTCAAAGGTCAAGTTTCAGCGAGTCTCGTCGATGTCCACCGCAGACACGGTTGGTATTGAGTGATACAGACTGAATGATGGAAATGTGTTATCATGTAGTTCAAGACACATTATTCAGAGTGCACAATATGTTTGTATTTATAATGTGAATCCAGTACTAAATCAAGAAGATATTGTTATTATTTTGAAAGATAGATAGGTCTAGGTGTACAGTGGTGGGCAAAACCGATTACAACAGTAGTATTTTCACCAGTTAAATATGGTTTTAAGTCAGTTATTTCTATCTTCTGCTGTAGTGTCAGTAGGATATATATATGATTACATTTTACAAACATTCATTTTGCCATTAATTGTAATAATCCAGAGAGATTTTTGAGACCTGATCTGATCATCATCAGTCTGTCTGAAATGACATGAAGAAACAGAACAAACTGAGACAGACTCAATCCAGAAGAACTGTGTCTCTGAGACGCTTCAGGAAAGATACCTGCAAAGCTCCTGAGAAACTCTGCTCCTGCACAAAGGACAAACACTGCTTTAAACACAAAGATGCTTACAACAAATGTTGATTTCATTTAGTTACAAGTTAATCAATATAGAAAATCTATTCATGCCATCATTTTTGATAGCACCCTCATTTTACTGCATTTTTACACAAGTGCCTAAAGCTTTTACAAGTACTGTAGCTTTGCAGATAGCTTTTCTGAAGTGTCTTGGAGACATTGCACACTGTGTCCGAAATTTTTGCATGCGTTTTTTCCTTTTTTGTATTCATCATCCTGTCCTATCAGAATCAGGGTGTGAACTATGGGGGCACTCAGCTCCTCTTCGTAATGCATGGGCTCCATTGAAAATGTAATTTGAGGGGGGTCTCAAAAAACATTGACAATGTGTTATTTTGACATGAAATTTCACTTTTGTGTAATGTGATCATCGTGGATTATTATGTGTAAAATTGCAAAAATATCATTCATTCATGCGTGACGGCAGTTCAAACCTAATTCACTTGAATAAAAATAACTATACATGCAATTCTTTCATGGTGTCGGGGCACTGCGGTGCAAATTCCACTCATGTTTAGTATGTTTACTCAAAGATTCATAGAAAAAATATAAAAATTGGATCCCTTTGCAAAGACTAAAGTTTCAAAACCAAAGAGAAATTCTTTATAAAAGTTATGACTTGGCCACACCCCCCTAAAACGACTCGTTTAACCCTCTGAGGGCGCGGATCTCGCCGGCGTGATTGGGGTCTTTTTTATCTTATCAGTGCAGAAGACACTAAAAATGCTCTGTTGACTTTGGTCACACAAGTAAGTGTTATACACCATTCGAATCTGTTAAGTGTCTACTTTTTTTTGAGTACACCCTCAGTAACAACAAAAGTGTGTGCATTTGCAAAATAAGGAATGTATGGGTTGTATGGCCTTATTTCAACTAGTTTTATTTTCCCAAAACTTACTAACCACGCATAATATTTCTTTTCTAAAAAATGCAAACATGTACATCCATCCTGGTCACATATTATTGTAGCACAGTTTCTGCTGAATACAAAAACAATGACATGTTGGTCAATAGTATGTTCTAAGTAGCTAAAATTACCACAAATATCAGAGCATGTCCAAACATCTCAGGGACCCCAAAATCACCTCAGACACCAGAGGGTTAAAAAAAAAACTTATTTTCTACATCACAGAGTGGGTTTATTTTCATAACACCACCCAAATGTTTACACAAAGAAAGAAGGCTATTATTTTGGCTGTAGTGTTGCTGCGGGCGCCATATTCTGGAGACGCTGTGTGTGGTTGTGAAAGCGAAACTAGATGAGGAGTTTTGGGAGAAACACTGGCAAAACTTCTGGAGTCATTGCAAGTCTTAAGCGTGACTTTCCAAACATCCAGTCCAGACATTGCCTGGCCCATCACCTTGAATTGGCTGTCCATGATTCTTTGAAAGCGGTTGCTGGATGTAATCATCTCGAGTTTTTCATTGGCAAGCTGTATTCTCTGTACCACCAAAGAATGTTAAGAATGTGAGAGTGCTTGAGGAAGCAGCTGCAGATCTAAATATGGAGATTTTGAGAATTGGACAGATATTCAACATCAGACGGGAGGCGAGTAGTTTTAATACTGTCAAGGTGGTCTGGAATAAGTACCCTGCTTTAGCGCGCCACTTCAAAATTGCAAGTGAGGATGCATCTTGCAATGACATGGAGAAGAAAAAAATCCTGGCGCTGCACAAACATCTCACAAACTTAGAGTCTTTACTTGATTTTACTTGATTTGGCAGTGCAAGGCCTGTCACTGAAATGTCAGCAAAGAGATATCACTCTAGTTGATGCCAGTTCTTGGATTTCTGGACGAACAGTAAAAGAAGCTGACCCCAGGCCTCTGTGGTCGATTCTGTGTTAAAGTAAGGCATGTTATTTGCAATTATGTGTTGTGGCTGCGTTGTTATAGGTCTGTGTGACTCTCGATGTCTTAGGCCTAATTTAACAGAGGAATTAAGGTATTCCTCTGTAGCCCGACGAGTAACTTTAACTGTTGTTCATGTGAACTCAAAAACAGCCTGATGCTTTGTTTATAGACTATTTGTGGACGGGTGTTGTTTCACCTATCAATTTGTGTCTATAGTATAATAGGGTAAATCCTGAACAGTGATATATCCTATATAGTGCTTGCATAAATCATCTGATCGTGGTTGTATCTCATTATTAGTGCTGTTGGATCTCAGCGCTGCGTTCGACACTATTGACCACAACA
>JAUCMR010000090.1:499624-512503 GCA_032357425.1 Enteromius argenteus
CAGATTTATTTTCACAGCCACCTTTGCTCAGATTTACCAAGGGTGCCAATATTAGTGGAGGGCACTGTATATATACCTGTTTTATTTATGCAATGTCACAGCTTGCAGATGGTCGCTATGGAAAAGTTATGCATGGCTGTGACTTTTTAGTCTTTTTAGACTTTTTAGTATAGGTTCTTAAGATTAACATAAGGTTGGTAAAAACTGTGTGTTATGTCCGCTTTAAAACAAAGGTTCATCATATCTGCGTTGATGGTAAATAAAGAACCTTTAACATCCATGGAACATTTCCATTGCAAAAAAAAAAAGGTTCTTGATAATGGAAAATGCTTCTTTAATAAGTATTCTTTACAGAATTGTTCTTTGAGGAACCCAAAAATGATTCTTCTAAGGCACAAACCTCATATTTTGAACCGTTATTTTTAAGAATGCTAGATTAAAGCATCTGTCAAAAGCATAATTGTAAATGTTTTATCCATCACAGCCTGCAGCCACAGAGAGCGGCTCTTTGAACGACTGCGGCCTTGACCTGGTGTCCGAGTCTGTCAACATGGCCACTGTTCCTCTTCTCATGGCCAAAAACACTCCAGGGAAGGAACAAGAGGAAGACGAGGAGTGCAAGGAACAACAAGAGGACAGTAATTCTCTGAGCCCCCTGAGCAACGGTCTGGCTTTTTACGAAGACACGCAGGAGCCACAAATCATTATGGGCCCCATGTCAGAGCAGAGACGAGAAGACCAATTAATACTGGACCTCAAGAGCCTGAACTGCTCCAGTGAGCTTCTGGAGTCTGTGGAGAAATTCCTCTCCTGAGGCTGAACCAGAGACCCAGACATCATCTTCTGTACATTTGTGTTTCACTGAGAACCACAGTCTTCCTCTGAGAGAGTGTTCACATCAGCATTTTAACCTGAACAAGCAATCGGACCACATTACTTTGCTGCTAACAGCAAATCGGAAGAACTAGTTATGATGGCTAACTATATATATATATATATATATATATACTTCAACTTCACACTTTAGCCACAGGGTGTACTGTAGAAGTAGTTCAAAGAGACACAAGCACTGTGCATATTTGCCCTGTGTTCTTACAAATATGCATAACACACATCATAATAAGAGTAAAAAACATGCTCAAGTTATTTCTCTAAGGAATGTTCCGGGTTCAATACAAGTTGAGCTCTATTGACTGTTTGATTACTATAGAAAATAAACAGAAACTGCAGTGCAAGTAAAACAAGTTAAAAGCACACATAAGAATTTTGTTTTTGTTAAAACACTGTATCATCCAGTAAAAACCATATTTATTATTTGAGCTATTCTTTTTTGCTTGTCATGCATTACTAGTAGTATGTTGATTTTGCTGCAAGTTATTTCCTTACATGCGTCATGAAAATGTTCCCATGTTTTGTGGTCATGGCATTGAAATGATTTAATATATAATTTAACACTGACAGTATTCAAACTGTAAGTGATTCCGTCATATTAGTATCATGAGAATACGCATCATGTTTTTCTATAGCACTTTTCCGGCTAGGGTGTTTCAAACCAGCAAGAAACAGGAAACTAACAGTATTCATCAATTATTAAAGGAACAGTTCACGCAAAATTCTGTCATCATTTACTCACCCTCACCACTCAAGGTTGGAAGCAGGCTGTTTTGGGTCACCATTGACTTCCATAGTAGGAAGAAAAAATACTATGGAAGTCAGTGGTGACCCAAAACAGCCTGGTTGCAATATCTTACAGATCTGGAACTGCTCAAGGGTGAGTAAATGATGACAGAACTTTTATTTTTGGATGAACTGTTCCTTTAAATTAATAAAATTTCAGCTAGAAGGAGCTAGGAGACAATAGTGTCAGTATTCAGCTCAGTTCAGTTCAGTGTCCATTAACTTCAGTTCAAATTCAAGCAAGCCGTAAAGCAGCTCTACAGAAGAAAATAGTGTCATTATGCCACTCAATTTAGTTCAATGTTGATTCAACTCTCCGCTTGGACATCAGGATGTGCCAGTCTTGTTTTGGGGGTGTTTTTATTTTGAGACACTAATATTTAGTGTCTGATTTGTGTACTGCTCTTGTGTACTTGCTTTATTTTAACTTTTTAGGAGTCCAAAGTGGAGTCAAAGTTTTCATCACAGAACAAATACATATAATAGAGCTTAACTTATGCTGACGCTCTGACATTTCTTTAAGTTCATCCCAGTATTGCAAAACACTGTCAGACGAGGGATCTGTGATTCCCTTTAAAGCATGTTTAGTTGCTCTATCCTAGATCACTCAGCTTTATATTGTGTGCTTCTTTCAGGTCTATGTTCTCCAGCACCGTTTGTACATGTGCGTCCTCTCATAATGAAAAACTAATGTTGTGGCCCATGCATGTTCTCAAATCCTATTTTCACCTATGCTAGTGGTTTGTGAGGAAAGATATGTGTTCTTGGGTATGACACAGTATAAAACAAACACACAGTAGCCTGACTTAGATTTACGTTCGCGTTTATGCTCTTAGATCCATCTACACCAAAACAACATATTGCTTATATATTATGTTTGTTGAAGCCCGAGTATGCCATTTTTTCAAATGCTATTTAATGAAAATCCACAGGGAACAGGCCAAGTTTTGTGTACATTCCCACATGTCATATGTTATCATTATTATTAATATTAATTGTGAGATTAAAAATGCAAGAGCTTTATTGTTTTCTGTACAGTGAAACACTGCATTGCACTGAGATTAAACGAACAGTGAACAGTCCAAATCTCCAGGATTATTCCTCATTTAACTCGATCTAGGAGCATTAGTTTATGCAAACATTAGAGAGGTAAGTATAAGTCAAACCTTTATGTAAACTTACGTTATGAAACACAGCTGATGCCTATAAAGAGTGGACCAAAATTAGATTATTTTAATGGGTATTATGCTAATAACCATGCTTAATAACAAAATACCTTTAAACTTATCAATAAAGATGGATGATTGGGTCCGGTGTGGGTTTTAGGCAGTTGTTGCGTACCTAAAATGTATTAATTGTGATTTCACGACTCCGTTTCTATCTTTTTTTTCAAGCAAAAGTAAACTTTACTTTATAAAGTAGCTGTTCCAGTTTTTATTGCTAAAATGTATTATAGATCATGTCATTGTATAGTAATGATATCAAATATAGTAATACCACAGTAAATTTGTGTTAGCTTATATGGGTTTCTATTTTATATAGTCCTTTCCAGGTGTGCTTATACAACGTTTAACGGGATGTCAAAGCAAAGTCAACCAAACTGCCACGCAGTTTCTTCTTTCTCTGAATCATCAATAAATCTCAATCACAGAACAACAGCATTGATTAAACGTCAGTCTTCATTTACCTGTCACTGTCCAGCCATTTCTTCACGTTTGGCAAATAGATAAAGGTTTAGTGAGGGTTGACTAGAGCCTTTGATAACCACAGACACCATGTATTCCTGACAGATCTGAGGGAAATATATGGGTGATTCTATATAATTGTGGGTACATTTGCTGTCCAAAGTCATTATTTTTTCTGCTTTTTTTTCTCCAAATGGTTATATTTTTTAATATATTAATTTATTCTTTACTAACTGTTATGAATTACAGTCCATAACAATATAATTGATTAAGTGTCTTAAATAGCTAAAAATCATGATTTCTCCTGTGTATTTTTTCCGTCATGTATCAATGTGCAATCAAAATATTTTATAGTACTTTTCTTTTGGCAGCATTTTATTAATTTTATTTATAAAATACCTAAATAGATACTTACTTAATTCTACAACATTAAATTATTTAAAATGATTCTTAGAAAAATGTGTGTCTATAAATCTTGCGTCAACTCTGTTACCAAACCATATTTTGTTATTTGCATTAGTATCTTACTTTCCAAACCCATTAACTGAGAACAGCTTAGCTACTTTTTAAATGTTTTACAAACGTATTTATTGTCATAGAAACATTACGGGATCATTATGCTATGATTTTGAAAACATTATGGGAATATTATTTTCGAGTTGTCTCTAAATCACATTTTTAGCGTTTTAGGAAATGTGTGCAATGTATATATAACGTTTATGTGCCGACTTTTTGCGAACATCAGATCATTTTAACGTTACTGGAGAAACGTTTGTTTACAACTTTGAGAGAACCTTGACAGAACGTTCTGAGAATGTTCCCTGTTAGCTGGGAAGAAGCAAAACATAAAGAATGGTAATATCACATATTAATAGCAAGTATTTGACTCCCAGGCAGTGATACAGACAAAATAATGTCCCTGTTGTAGAAAGATCTTTGCAGTGTTGTTTTTTGTAATGTTTCATGCAGCAGATGGCAGCATTTGACCACACTATATAAACTAGTTCTCTGCAGCTCATAGGTGAGTCAGTGCATCAGTCCGAACACATAGAAAACAGATCTCACATGATTACTGATCAAAATAACGCACAATGCAGATTACCATCTAATGCTTTTGTTCTGAAACAAGTTACCACTTGTTGTCATCAACTAGAATGAATTTGCCGGTATTCCTGGCATGCACGTTCACTCCTATAAAAGCAGAGATGGGAAAATCTGACATCAGCTCGTGCTGAGATCATTGTGTCACTATCACTGGCATGAGCCGGGCGTCTCCTGTATTCATCTCAAGTGACATCATTTAGATTGTTAACGCTTCATTGCATGACAGCCTATTGTTAGACAGGTATTGCTCGTTAGTTAAATAACGAAATTATGAAATGTTTGTTAGGATGGACATCAGACATTATTGCTGTAGGCCTAATTAATTGCAATGTTGTATAGTTCTATGCTTGCATCAGACCTACTTCATATTGTAAGATAATGGCATTTGTGCAAGGGCTGTCTGACCATCAGTCATGCTCTGTTAGATTAATTTAGCCCAACTAAGTCATGAACAATCTCTGAAGTATTGAAAGTGCTCTTGGCATCCAAGAGAATGTATTTTTGCTCAGTGTTCCCTGAATGATTATATTAGAAATTGGCGGTGAACTCGTTTCACAGTAAAATATTTGTAGACAGACCCATATTTTTGCAAATAAAAGGATTAAAATACTTTCCTGACAGCAATCATACAAAAAAAAGAGCCAAATGACAATTAAACTACATTTCTAGTCACATATAGTATATTGTTTATAAAAATATTATGTATATTGCCACATACACACACACACACACATACGTATATATCACACACACACACACACACACACATATATATATATATACACACACATATATATATATATCATACACACACACACACACACACACACACATATACGTATATATCATACACACACACACATACACACACACATATATATATATATATGTACCATTAGTTACCAGGAAAAATTAAGTAAAGAAAGTATGCATTACAGCATTACTTTTTCAGCATTGCTAGTTTGTTCCAGAGAGTTTATATAAAATTTGAAAATTGTATACATTTATACATATATAGCCTATGTGTGTGTGTGTGTAAAAACGATACGAAATAACCAGAAATATAACAAACATAATAAAACAGTAAACAGAGAATCAAGTAAGCGAATGAATGAATGAATGAATGAATATTTATTTGACGTACAGCTGTCAGCCGAAGATGACGTCATCGCGTCAGTGCAGCGGAGGGAATTTCCTTTCAGCGCGTGAGTTAAAGGGGCGGAAGTCAGTCAGACGCTCGCTGGAGTTTCTAAGCTCGTTCTCCCTCTCTTCTTCACTCACGGTTTGACTCCGCAGCAGCTCGCAGGTGAGTGACCCGAAGACGGTGTCAGTGAGCTTTAAACGCGCGCTTTTAGGCACGTTCACGCGAGTTTGTAACGAGTTGACAGCGTTACGATGCGCGTGAAAAAAACTCGCTTTATCCTCTTAATTTGGTCCGAATAGAGTTCTTAAAGATGATTTATACGGTGAAAACCCTTATGATCAAAACACAGCCCGCCTGTAGCAAGGTAATGTTTACCTGCGGTTATCGGTTAACTTCTGAGGAAGTTTAACGGTTATTTGTTTTGTTCGCGCTGTGTCAGTTTTGAAATGTAACAGTTACAGCGGTTTATGAATATTGTCCAATGAGGAAGTGTCTAGCTGACCGTGTTTTCGTAGAGTTTCAAGAGGGCGTGTAAATATAGTCTTAGATAAGTGCTAACAATGGATTTACTTGATAAGTTGCGTGTTTTGTTTAGAGATTTGATTACGGGTTTATTTTGATATCTGCGAGTTTCAGGTGTCATCCTGCTGTCGTTTTGCCCTTTAAAAGTTTTAAATAAGGAACAAAACAGGGTACATTTAATAAGTAACCTGAGGAAAGAGTGTGAAATTGTTGGTTTGAGCGTCAATGTAGGAATTTGAAGGGATGTTAATGTCGTTTTGCTCTAAAACAGTGATGTTGCATGTCAATAACATGCTATTTATTGCAGTGATGCCATCATAGAAGAACCATTTTGGGTTCTTTAAAGAACCTTTAAAAGAACCATATTAGCTGCTAATAAATGACTTTTTTTGCTTTTAGTAGGGCATGGATGTTAAAGATAAGTTTATTTTTGAGAGTGTAGCAAAAAGTGGCTCTTTCAAGAAAAGATTACTAAAAGATTCAACCAGAAATGCAGTCCAAAAAGTGCAGCGCTGGTAAGTGGATAATAATGGTTGCGTTAGCTAACACACAGTTTAAATGCAGTATGAACGTAATTAACAGTCATTATGGCTGGTCAGTGACTGAGTAAGTGAGCAGTGTGCTCGCTTGCGTGTGAGTACATACTATATTTTCATACAGAATTGTCCCCAGAAGTGAGCTAAAGCTGATGAAGCCTTCTGTAGGGACGTCTGGGGAAGCAGTCGATCAAAAACAGGATCGTTGTAGGTTGAACTGAAACGCACTAACGCTTCACCAACCCCCTAACCTTCCCAGCGATAGACCGGATTGAGTCATTACAGACGGACGTGATCCAACACGCCTGAACTGAACCCAGGTGGCTCCGGTCTGTAGGAGCTTCACCATTGGGATTCTTCAATAATAAGTTGGTTATAGTCTAGTAAAACACTAGGATGTTTTGTTCAGGTGCATTCCTGTTACATAAGAGCCAATGAAACCAGGTAATCATGAGTTGGTCAGCATAACAAAGCGCACCTGTGTTTTACAAGGAAGCTCTGAATGCTTTCGCAGCCGGCTATCAAACCGAGCAGCGACTGAGAATGTATTTACGGGTCACTTTGGTAGTTTAGGTTCAGACCTAGGTGGCTAAATATTAATCTGTTAAATGTTGCATGGAAAGTCCAGCCATGTTGGAGCTTGTTTGCCATTATGTGTTGCCATAATAAATTCCTAAATTGCCACCTATGTATCGGTAGCTCGACCCTGTCTACACATGCAGTGATTTAGTGGCTGTCAGAAGCGTGTTATTTTAGAGTTTGGATGGATGTAGAATTAGGTAATTCCTCCATTAAATGGAACTTTCCAGTTATGCCATTTCTGGCCAATATGATGTTTGGCTTTGATGTGAAGCTAATATTCAAGGTTCTTTATTGGCACCGATGGTTTAGTGAAGAACTTCTAAGCTTTCCATTCCACAGAGCTTATTTATAGTATGAATATTATTTATAGTATGTTGTTCACTCTAAGAAACAGTGGTTCTTTTAAGAACTGTTTACTTAAAAGCTCTTTGGAGAACCGAAAATGAAGTGTTGGGAGTCCAAAATGTACTTCTACTTTGTCACTAATAAAATGCAATGTTTTTATTGGATACCAGGCTGTCTGTTTTCCAGGGTGTGCCTTTGGTATCGCGTCATATCCGTCACAACGCCCTTTGCGCCATTTGGGAAAACCAACGGTGACTGACAGATCGGTGGAAAAGCTCGTTGGTGTTTACGCAGTTTTAGCTCATATGATGACTGACATGCATGGTTACCTCTTGTTTATAGTTTCAGAGTTTGTATTTGCGTACTTGACTGGGCATGTTTCAAGCTCAAAAGTAACTAATTGCCATTATTATTAGCTTAAAGGAACAGTTCACACAAAACTGAAAATTTGTAGATCATTTTGTTTCTTCATCAGGTTTTGGAGAAATATAGTATTCCATCACTCTCTCACTAATGGATCCTCTGGAGTGAATGGGTGCCGTCAGAAGAAGAGTCCAAACAGCTGATTAAAAACATCACCACTCATCTTGTGAGGCCAAAAGCCATGTGTTTGTAAGAAACAAATCCATCAAGATGTTTTTAAACTAAAATACAAGTGCATAATCCATAATAACGCTTCAAAAATAAAGATACAAAAGCTGTCACTGGGACGGTAGCTTTTCAAAATGTACACTTTTGTACTTATTAGGTTTAAAAACTAATGTGTACCCTAAATGGACAAACATGTACCTTTCTGAAAAGGTACCGCCCCAGTGACAGCTTTTGTATCGTTATCTCTGAGATTGCACAGTGAAAAAGTGCACATATCAAGTGCCGTTTACAAGCCAAAACGGCTCTAAACAAATGACAAATACAGGAGGAAGCATTATTACGGGCTATGGTTTGAAGATTTAAAAAGTCTGATTTATTTACTTCTTACATTGTAAATTGTAATTACGTTACTTATAACATTTTAGATACTTTCAAAGCTAATAGAAACAGTCCGCAAACTGAAACTCAAGGAGATTTTGAGGAAGCTATGCTTGTCATGTCATTCTGACTCTGTCTGGGTCACAGCAGTATTGTTGATCTAGATCTGATGGGATGAGTATGTATCCGTTAGAAAGCCTGTGTGACAAACACAAACAGCCCTTGTGGCTTCAGGCGTGGAAAAACGCTTCATTCACTCTATTTGGAATGTTCTCAATACATGTTGTTCTCTATAACCGCACCCTTAGTGCTTCCAGAGGAACTGTTGTCAAATGAACATTGCATCAGCTCCAGTGACTCAATAGTCACAGACACAACATTCTGGGTCACAGCAGTATTGTTCATGTTGACGTTCATGTTCTCGTTCCATGCAACTCTGGTATTCGGTTATTAAATAGATGGCTGGTAATGTTAATATTGAGGTTATATGGTGCATGTTGTCATCCACATAGTTCGCTGACTTTCTCTGGCCCTCATCTTTCCATTTTATAACAGAGCATGGAAAAGCCACGGCATTTAGCGAATGCGTTCATCAGTTTTGAGGGTGTGGAAAGAGCCAGGTCGGTTTGAAATAAAGCAGTTGTAGACATTCGGTGATGTCTGAAGAATGAGCAGGTGAATGGCTTTTAGAAGTTAAAATGTCAGTGTTGTGGGACATTCTTGAGCGAGACCCCCCAGAGTCTAATCCCTTCCTCTGGAATGTTTCTATTTGGCCTTTGCTGGATTTTACTTGGGTTTTACCTCACCAACAACTGCACGCTCACCCTTAAGCTCTTAAAATACTTGCCCATGCACACAGAGATTCCCCCGTCCCAGCAGGTTTAGCTTTATAAATAGAGACTGCTCTTTTGTTTTATCTGCACTTATGAAATAAGTTTGGACTATGAACCATCTTGTTCCTAGATTTATTTTGAAACCTGTAACATTTTCCAGATCAATCAGTTGCTCTGGTAATTTTAGGCTGTGCTTCTCTTAGTCTATTTTAGCCAAATAATTGTTTTAATAAGAGTTTGTATGTGTGTTTGAAAAAATATATATATATGTTTTTTATGTTTGCTTATTTTGTTTATTTATTTGCTTATATATTTATGTATTCATATTTTTAGGATATATATAAATTTTGGATTTATTTGCTCATATTGTTTTTTTGTTAACATCAATTAATTTATTAACTAACATAAACAAACAATGAAAAATACATTTATCACACTATTTAGTAATCTTTGTTAATGTTAGCTAATAAAAATACTGTAATTCATTGTTCATATTAGCTCACAGTGCATTAAATAATGTTAACAAGCACAACTTGTGATTTTTATAATGCATTAGAAAATGCTGAAATTAACATGAATATTAATAAATGATGTAGAAGTATATTTCTAATTAGTTCATGTTAACTCATGCAGTAAACTAATTAATCTTATTGTAAAGTTTTACCATATTTAATTTTGCTTATTTAAAATGATGTCTATCTTTGTTTGTTTATTAATTTTTTCTTATTTCTTTGTTTGCTTATATATGTATCTTACTTATTTTTATATGTTTGTATTATTTCTTTGTTTGCTATATTTTTATGTCTTTTTTTTTGCTTATTTTTATCATTTTTTATTTCTTCGTTTTTTTGCCTTCCTTTTTTTTTCTTTATTTCTTTCTTTCTTTTGGGTACTTATTGTAGGTTAAATAGAATTTGGCACATTCGATTGGATATTATCTTTATTTGATGCTTCTTAGGCGAGGATTTTGTCCAGAGTTGCGAAATGTAATGCTTAGGCGTCAGTATATGGTGTTTTGTTTCTGCATGATCAGTGACCTTTACTGTGTGTCCTGTTGAAACAACAACAAGTCTTTGCTGTTATTTCTCAGGCTGTGAATTGGACTTTGGCAGTACCAGTACCAGTGACCTGCTCCAGCATGAGTAACTACAGCGTGTCCTTGATCGGACCTTCACCCTGGGGCTTCAGGCTACAGGGTGGCAAGGACTTCAGCATGCCTCTCACCATCTCCAGAGTGAGTGTCACCTTCATCATGTCATGCAAACTTTAAATGGCCCTTTAAATGTCAATAATAGGTGCATGAGGGACATATTGTTCCTCTTTGATCTGTGCATGTGTTGTTTAGCACAAGCTGTTGGGTGATGATAGACTCTGTTATGTTGCTCTTGTTTGGTTACAGAATTGTTGATGTTTCTGCTTTCATCAATATTTATCTCTTATGCTCATTCTTCATAAACAGTGCTTGTATTCATATTGAGCAGCGTCACAGGTGGAGAAAAACATAATGGTGTTTTAAGATTTACTTTTCACTCAGATTGCAGGTAAATTTTATATAGTTAGAAAGAAATAGCAAGTAAATGGATAAAATAATAGATACGATGGATACAATTTTGACATTAATTTTGACATTTGAACAAAAACAGCAAATGAATACTTCCTCAACTATTATTATTGTCAGTAATTTCTTTGACTAGATTAACACTTCTTGGGCTTTTGGTTTATGTTAAGGCTTTTGTCAATGCAAACTTTCCTTTAGCTCTGACCAAATTCTGATCCAGTCAATGCAGTCTTTGCCTGCGGTTTATATTTTTTATTGCATAAACTGTTTCGCAAGACGTCACATTATGGCAGTAAAAGGAGTTGCGGTCTCTTTTGCATGTTGACTTAAATTTTAAAATATCATTCAAGGATATTGCTTTTAATACAGTGCTTTAGAGGTTATATTACCAAAGGATTTCCACCAGGAAAAACAGGCATCTGTTTGAGGCCGCAGGAAACACAGATTGTCCAAGTAAGACACAAAGTTAATGTTTTTGGTTGCCAGATATATATTTTTGCCATAAAGCTGCTCCAAGAAAACCTCACCCATCAGTTCTGCTTAAACACGAGCCATCTGGCTCTTTTATTCAGTTTATTTCCCGTTGATCTTTGGTAAACGGCCCCCAAGCGCAGATCTCACCTGGCTTCCACATGCAATGCTGGCCTTGGAGGGACGTTGTGTATCATCTGTGATGGAGATGGTTCTGTCTGTAGGTTTGCACAGGAGCTTGAATGTGCCAGCTGCACTCTTAACACTCGAGCGGAGACTTTAAACCACAGGAATATCTGTCTGGAAGCGGCGTGACCGTAAATCTGAGCTCGGCTTTGGCAGACAACAAGGAGATGCTGGCATGAATGCTTAACACCGCATGAATGTAGCAACTAGATGTTTGAGAGATTTGGTACAGATCTTCTTGCTCCACGGCTCCATTGTGTGAGCGGAAACTGTGGGATGTTAAAATACGGAGATGTATATGTCTCTTGTTATCTGGGCTTCAATGCAAAGACGACCCTTTTATGGGCGAGTGGAAAGAGTGGCCTTGCATGCCATTGAGTAATGACCGAAGAGAAAAGAGATATAGAACAGAATGCCCAGAGTTAAAACAATAGTTCATAAATCTGTCATCGTTTACTCTCCTCAGTGTTTTCTATTCAATTATTTTAGGGGGGGAACGGCACCCTCCACCCCCTGAAAGATTCGCGAAACGTGCTTTGAAATCCCGTTCTGAATCAAAGATTCATGAAACGTTCATGACGTGACACTTAAAAAGACTAATTTATCAAGAGATCATTTATCATGATTTATCAAAGAAAAAAAAAGTTTTCAAAAGTATCCCCCCCACCTTGCTCATATCATACACACTGCAACCCGTCAAAATAGAAGTTCTTGAAGTCATTGTGGCAGAACACGCCTACATTACTTTTTTTCAGTGAATGTATGCAGGGTGCGATTTGTAGGGAATATATAGAATGGCTGACTTCTGACTCCATGTATGACGTAACCTGCATTTGTTCCTGTAGTGCAATCATCTGACATTTTGTTTTAACTGCTCATTTTTTGACTTTTAATTTGTTACCAGTGTTTAGTATTGGTCTGTCCTCATTCGTCTATTCTCTTCTGAGCTTACATTATGAATGCGGCTTACGTCATACATGGAGTCAGAGGTTAGCCAAGAAGCCAGAACTTGAGTCTCTCACAAACACGTATACAGCCATTTCCCGGAAGTCAGTGATTTGAGTCATAATTCTGAGTCAAAACTCACGTTTGAATAGTAAGTAGCAGCTTCTTTTAGAGTTTTTTTCCAGACGCTAGGACCCATTTCTCAATACTTAGTTCACTTTTGCAAAACTCTTCACACAATTCTCCTAACCAAGTTTCAGCTCGGCAAAGCAGTTCATTTCACATTCAAAATGCACTACAACTACCAAAACACTTTATTCAG
>JAUCMR010000090.1:530561-545132 GCA_032357425.1 Enteromius argenteus
TTTACAGAACTTACCAGTATTTGAGTTATAGGCACCTCCAATATTACTAAAGACTTTTTTGTAGACCAGAGTTTTTGAATTATTAGTGGGCCCGGTGTGTCCTGTTCCAGATTGCAGAAGTCCAGCTGAAAAGGCAACCTTTTTAGCTGTGAATAAGCAAACAGAATAGTGTAAAATGTATAATAAAATGAAACTGAAATGTATATGGGAACAAAGTATGCCTTTTACTTGCCTTCATTCTCTGTTTGGAAAGACCCAAGCTTATTTTGTAAATCATGGACTAGGGTTTTCAAAGCTGTTCGGAATATACATTGATATGATAATGTTACTAATAGTTTTGCTAAATAAATAAAAAATATTTAGCATGAAAAATTAACAAATATAAAATCAAAACGGCTTCATTTATTGGTCTTGATTTTATAATTGAAAAGAAAAAAAAGAAACAAGAAATATGTCAAATGGGTAGCAAGCAAAATAAATAATTTTAACAGATGAAGTTGTAATATCTTTGAAGTTTTTTTTCTATATGACAGTGTTTAAAAAAATGTAACCACTGTTTGCCTTCCACCTTACCTTCATTCTCGCTCAGTTGTTTGGCCTGTGTTTCTTCTAGTTTTTGTATGCTTTCTTGCATGGTTTTCAGCTTCTCAAGCTCAGAAATAATGTCCACACTTGGCGAAAATAAATCTTCTGCAAGTGAACTCCCAGCAGAGAGCAGCAGTAGCATTTGTAACAACACCATCTTCAGTTATTTTTCAGGTTCAAAATTACTATTGAAATTATTCCACAGTTTAGCTTCAAATGGCAAACACTGTTACAAAAGCTTTGAAACCTTGCATTAATGTTGCACAATATATTTGTACTTTAGACCAATGTTGTGAGGATTTTTGTTTATTTTAGGACAAGTCAGATGTAGATGTTAAGTGCACTGAAAGTACAAATTCAGCATAAAGGCTTCAATAAGCCTATTATAAATCATAAATAATTAAAATCTGAATAATTAGAACCTGAATTCAAATACAGCACAAAAAAACAGAAAACGGCGTGACACAGAACACCTCTCCAAAATGGAAAAAAGTTTTTCAAACAGCACATTAATAATTTGTCTTTCAATTAAATGTACATCATTTAAATTATTTGTTTTATTTTTCAAGTAATATTTTTTTATAATGAAGAGCTCCACTAAGACATTTGTTTTGACAAATGTAAAATATCAAGGTTAGAGTACTCTCATTATTTACTTTATATCCTGACCACTCGTCCTAACTGTCATGTTTATGTTCCTGTTAAGTGCCTGTTTTTCCTTATTTGGTCATGTTCTTGTGTTTCTGTTCTTCCTGTTCTTCTTACTTTTCCTTAGTTGCCTGATTAGTTCATTTATTTCACCTGATTCTAGTTTTTTACCCTAGTTTGTGTTTTTAATTAAGGCTCAGTCTGTTCTGCCTTTGGTTGTCTGGTCGCTGTGATTCTCGGTTGTGTTCTCCATTGTCTTTCATTTTTATCATTAAAAAAAGAATTTGTTTTGCATCTGATGTCTCCTTCGTTTTCCTCCTCCTGACACAACCCTGACACTCACAGTGGTCCTGCGAGTCTGTTAAATGGTTAGAAATGGTTTCAAAATTGAAAATTAGCCTGTCTTTTACTCACCTAGGCATCCTATGTGGACTTTCTTCTTTCAGACGAATCCAATTGGAGTTATATTAAAGATTGTCCTGGCACTTCTAAGTTCTATCATTGCAGTGGGCGGGTGGTTCCCTTTAACAGTCTAAAATATGTTAAATAAAGTGTGCGCAAACTTAACAAACCGTGCCTCATATGGCTCAGGGAGGTGAAAAAAGCATCCCTTGTAGCAAAGTATGCAGAAGCAGTCTTAAGTGATTAGTGGGGAGCGTAGTAATAAATTATTTGTAAATAAGCCTATTATAAATCATAAATAATTAAAAAATTTGTAAAGAAAAAATGTCAGAGGATTTTGATATATAAGACCAGCGGAGAGGTTTTCTTTTGCTGTAGTATGGAAACGAACATTGTTTCCTTTGCTCCTACATTTCCCAGAGGCATGCACAGGAAGCATCATCCTCTGAACCCATTACATTTTCGCGCACTTTATTGACCCTATCCCTGTTTTAGACTGTTAAAGTCTAATTTTTAAATATAACAAAATTTGTTATATTACAGATACACCTAGGATGCTTCGAAGGTAAGTAAAAGTCAGGCTAGTTTTATTTTTGGGCGAACTAACGTTAACCCTTTACGACACTATTTTATCACCATGTTTGTGTGTGAATTAAACGAGCTGTGGATTAGAAAGTGGAAACTTTGTTTTAGATAAGCTGGTTCTGTGGACGTTATTTTCTTTTTCTTTTCATCGAGAGACAGTTTGTCTAAACGACAAATAAATTTTACTCCTACATCAGCTGCCTCCAGCGGAGGAGAGACGATGGTGGCGCTGATATGGTGAGTGCAGTAATTTAATGAGCACATTTAATAAACATGGCTGTTGTTTGATAGAGTACGTTTAAATCAATTAATGGTATAAATATGAAAACAGATGAATATATGTCTGTTCTATCTAGGCTCCTCTTGTTGACTGTCTTGTTTTCGAAGGAAGAAGAAATTGAAGAGATGCTTTGGAAGTGTAAGTATGGCCCTCATAACTGTAATAAGAAAGCACAGATAACTTTATATAAACATGATCCCCTGGATTCACAGTCTAGTCTCAGACTAAAATGCAACATTCATTTTATCTAAGCTATCTTGTAATGATGCATCTTAAATTATATCAGTGCCATTGTCTTGTCTTGTCTGTGAAACCCTGTCTTTATGTTCAAACATGGAAGTTATACAAGTACAAAACAATGTCCTTGTTCACATCAGGTATGTACATTTATGAACTAAAACGTACACTTACACCACCTCACAGCAAAGCTCCAGATCAGCTGTATGTCATGTGGGTTAACAGAGACCTGTTCTGAGAATGATCACTTTACTGACTGGCACACTACACAGTTAAATGTAAACCCTGAAGTCTTATAAAGACTGTAACTTTTTTATCTTTGTTCTTCACAGAAAAGTTGGCAACTACAAGTCTAACATCACCCAGATGATACTTCAAAACCAACTCTTTTTACAGTAAACTAGGTACGTAAAGGTGCATGCATCCTATGTTGTTGCCATAATTACAAGATTCCAACTTGGAAATAGAATGTGTCCTTGTTGAACTCATAAACTTTGAACTTTATATGTTGATAAGAAAATGTTTTAAAGAATCTCTTGGTTTCACTTTAAAACGTGCTCCAACCATACAAGGACAAGTTGGTGAGTTTTCTTCCAGCTCCAAACTGGGAAACACGGTTGAATTTCAGTTGTGGTAATTGCAATTATTGAATGAATATGTCTGTACAAATGTCTTCAAGGACAAAAGAAACAAGAAGAAATTTAAGATCATGGTAGTGATTTGAAGGTGATTGGAACTGAACATGTTGTCATTAAACATCAGAGGTGGAGACTAAGATGGTTAAAACAGCAAGAAAAGTTTTGGATACATAAATTGGATGTTCTGTCATATCCTGGACTTCTCTCCTCTGTCATATTCTATTTGTAATTTTTTAAATACCCATTAAACAAAATGTATAGTCACAGATGTATTAATTCAGAAGAAGGTCTTAAAGAGACATCTAGTGGTTAGGTTTTGAAATTGTGCAGTCACAGGTGTATTTATTTAATAAGTTCACCGTCTTGATTGTCTAACACCCTGACAAAGGCCTGCTTGGGCTGATACACGTTGGTGTTTTTTTGGTTTTTTTATATGTACCCCTTTTGTAATAAAGTTTTTTGTGTTTTGCTTGCTACGTCAGTGCCTGGATGTGGATTTTTTGTTTTGCAATATAATCCACTTTTTAGTTTTTCTTGACATTTTCGCTTGCAATCACCTAATGGGCCCCTGGTCTAGAATTTGTTTTTTTTCACACCAAGCCGACAGTCCCCTTCATGCCATTGATGAAGCTTGAAATGTCAAAACTGCAGAGTGATTAATGATGCCAGAAGGTTTTTCCCATGCGCATGAACAATGAGGGTGCAGGGTTAGCAAAGAGTTAACAGTTTGCTGCCAAATGAACGGATTGTTAAAAAGTAGTAAAATAAAAAATTAGTGTATTTTACTGATTAACTAAATGATCTCATTACATATCCCAATGATCTTTTATTTTGAAACTGTAGTTATGTAGCAGGAAAATTAGACAACTAGAATATATGCATGAATTGGGGGTTTGAAAGAATGACGAGCTGTTAGACAAATGTGATAGCTTTAGAGTTTTGAAAGTGTGTGCCTTACTGAAAAAATAGTACTAATCTGAGGAAAATCCCAGCATTATTTTACATCCAGAAAGCAATAAAATAAAACATTTCATGTGACTCAAATGAAGTCTTTCTTCAGCAACACTAGCAAGGTTTATCATCCAACCCTTTTTGTCAGTCATGAAACCATTTGTCATCCAACACACTTTATTAAACTTATGTTAAACACTAACCACAAGTACAGCAATACATTATAAAATTTACACATTACAAAACTAGAATGGCACTCTCCACAGTTTGGAATTCACTGTGGTAAATGTTGCATGATCAGTGTTACATTACAGTACAAAATCATTCCTATATTGTCTCATTTTGTATAAATAATAATAAATTTAAAGTCTAACACCTGCTACATTTAATTGTTATGAGTGTTACATTTTTTTGATTCTACTTATACTTCACAGTATGTTCAGTTCTGTAGAAGTGTAGCAAGGTTCTGTCTTACTCACATTTGTACTTTGCTAGCTTGCACACAGTTTTGAAGAGTATGCAAGTGTGCAAATTGGCCTGTAGGTACACAGATCTTTGGTGTTTGTCTAAGTGAGAAAACAATGCATTTAATTTAATATTTAGTCAATCCAAGAGCCAGAGCAATGATAAATGAGTTTAGCACACACAGGCTGCATATTGTGATCAGTTGGTGAAGTTTTAAACAAATTAAAAAAAAAAAAAACTATTTAGAAATATAAACCTATTGAGAAATGTGTCCTAGTGGTTGTGATAAACTAAACTGTTATCAGATGTTTTTCAATTTGTGTTATTTGTGCAATGCTTTATTTTCAGACAACAAATATGAAATATTCATATCCAAAGAGATGAGTGCAGATTTTGGATACACAGAGGGCATTCAACCAAGTGGGATGGGGTTATATCATGCCAATACTGGAAAAGTTTGGTTTCTGTCACAAATATAGAGAGAAGATTAATGTCATATTTTCATCTTCAAAAGTATTAGTAGTGACACATCAAAATATCTCAGTCTAGACAATGTTGTCTGCTGTCCCCATTTCTGTGATCATGGTAGAGCCTTTAGCAATATATATTCGACAACAAACAGATATTCAACCAGTTGTTAGGCATTCCACAGCATATTTCATTATATATGCAGATGAAATTCTGCTGTTTATTAAAAATCCATTGAGTCTATTTCACTTCTTCTCACTTACGATATAGGAATTAGGAATATTTCAGGTTTCACTGTAAATTGGGAAAAGAGATAACTGATGCCTATTACTCCCAACATATGTAAGGACGTCCTAAGATCCACCATGTTTACATTAGCAAAAAAGTTTTAGTTATCTAGGGGCCATAACAACCAAAACCTCAAAAGACTTGCTTAGAGTCAACTGACAGAAAAAACTGACCAGTTAAAAAGTAATCAACATAAAGGACCTACTAAGGTCGAAGGAGAAAGATGGGTTTGGGCTACCATTTTTAAAAAGTATACACATTTGAACATATTTTCTGAGTGGAAAGCTTGATTTTTAATTTGCTCTCAAAAGTACATAAAAGGGAGATTTTTTGCCTCTTTGATTTCCCCTTTTTGTGGGCTTATTGAATATTAAAAAAAAACAAATAAACAAAGTGAGAGAGATAGAGTGGGATTATGGCATCTACAGGGTCAGACTGATAGTTAGGCAAATTAAACAGCTCTATGTGTTACTAAGCATGTAAGTTCAGAAACTGGAGCTGGAGGACTAGTAGAACATGAATTCAGCCACAAATATCAGCTCCCGCGTCTCATACACACAAGCGCCACTTCAGCTCTAGATTAAGCAACTTTCAGACCCTTTTAGCTGCTTTTTCATAGAATATACATACTAAAAAACCTGACAACTTGTTTTTTTTATAAACGTTAGCTATGATTCAGTTGAAAGATGTCTCCAGTACTGCCCGCGAGTGCAAGCTCTGACTCTCCCGGCACAGTGTCCTCTCTCTCTGTGTCAGTTCTGTGCAGCGAGCACCAGAGAAGCAGGTGTACTGCCACAGACTCATCAGTAAATGAGTACAAAACAGTGTTTCCAAGCACTTACTGACTGTGTGAAATTATGGACACATGAGCACAGTTTGTCTGGTAATATTATGCACTTTTTTTGTTTGTTGTTTTTTAGTTTGTTACTCAGACGCAGGCAGTGTGCTGCATGAGACGAAAAATGTGTGGTTGTAGCCAAAACCATTGCATAGCTGTTCTTTAGCGTATACATGAATGTTGAAATTATCAAACAATGTTGCAATTATAAATGAGAGTGGCTCCTGGTTAAAATGTATTAATGGGTAGTGTTTATTCACTATTTAGTGTGAACAGTGACAGTGAAACATGGCATTCTAAGTCAATCTACTGCAGTATTTACATTTGAAAATGTGTTTAATGTGTTGTATACCGTGAAATAAACCGGCGTAATTTAAAAAAATACTGTGACATAAATGTTTGGTCATACCGCACTTTCAAGAGCTCCCTTATCGGTTCTACTTTCAGTACTGGAGAATAAGAGATACATTCTTAGATGTTTTTATTAGTACATGAACGTTCTTACACATTTTATCTCCCCAACAGATTAGTTTGAAATAAGTTGATAATGCATGTTCGCTATTCCCAATTCAGAAGACCACACACACAGCCTGAATAAATTAGCCTACATAACATATGTAATGCTTCAATAATTAACTAAAGAAATAACCCCTCCCAAAACACAATAGAAAATTGAATGGATTTAAGGGTTATAATGGGAATTGTATTTTTTATTATGTAAACTATAATGGTATCTACTGGTATTTGATGGGTTCTATTGGTGGGATGTAGTATGGCAGATGGCAGTAATCCCAATATCTGTCAAAAAAAAAATCGCAATTAGATATTTTCCCCAAATTGCACAGCCCTAGTAGACATTGTTTGAGTAATATCAGAATTTAGGTAGTATCAGATTGTGTTTGTGTAATATCAGCATGACTTGCTCAGCCTTGTAACTTATCTTACGAAAGTCATATCATGACAGCCAAAAACCGTAAAGGCTTAAGGCCCCTTTACACCAAGCACAATAACTATGAAGTTAACAAAAAAGATATACTAGTTAGCAGAGTCCAAACCACAACTATAATGATAAAGGCACAGAAAAACAATATCGTTGGAATCAGTTTCAGTACAATTATTTTTCCAGCTGATGAACAATACAAACATTCAGAATCCAGAACAGCCAATCAGAATCCATCCTGCTTTAATAGTTATTGTCCTTCGTGTGAACGGGCCTTTACTTGGAATAAACTGGCAGAAAAAAAAACTGACCAATTAAAAAGCACATACACCTGCCTAGAAAGTAGGGTTTGGGCAGAGTAAACATTTTACATTTCTTTAATTTGATTAGTTACATATGGCAATAAAAATATAGAACTTAAGCTACAAATGCAGTGTTATAAAAATATATGAAGCAAAATTCATGTGTTGCTCGTCATATTCTCTTTAATAAACTGACAGAGAAAAGTTCAACAAGTGAATGTATACAAGTTTCTTTCTTTAGATATACTGCATTTCTCATGTCATTTTTTAAAACTTGTTTCAGGAAACTATTCACAGAGAACGCAGAAAGCGCACCTATATTTGTTTTATTTTACAAAACAAAGTTGCTGATATTGGGAGTGAATCAGGGGTATACTTATATATTTTTTGTAGTCAATATTAAAGTAATGAAAGAATTATGAGTTTTTTGCAACTCATTTCCATTTCGTGTGGCATGTTAATGCAGTAACCCACATTCTGTGGACTTATTGAAATGCACGTGTGATACATGATATACGTGTCTTCTTTTTAGCACGGTTGTCTGCAGTTTGAGTAATATCAACATTTAGGTAATATCAGTTTGAGTAATATCAGCATTTAGATAATATCAGTTTGTGAAATATCAGCATGACTTGTTCAGCATTGGAGGCTGGGCAGATAGAGCGTGTGTGGTCCTTTTGTACAGTATACAATCAGGTCTATGAAAAAGGCCCAAAAATCTCTTTCCATTTTGTACCATATTCATCATAAAAACATAAGACTAAATATCTTAGTTGTGTCACTTTGTGGTACCTTTCCCTATAATAATCCTTAAACAACTGTTAATTCAAGGTCTTTGTTAAATGTGTATTATCAAATGTGCAAAATTATGGAGGTTAAGAGGGTGAGATGGTAAGATAATGGTGACAGTGGTAATGACAGACTCATAGGCTAAACGCTGTGTGGACACAAGACACGCACTCAACATTTAGCCCTTTTAGTTAACTTTTTACCCCATTTAGTCTTTAAAAGATTTGTCTGTCATGATGTAGATGCCTGCACTCTCATAATAACTGACACTACATTTACATCAGTTTCACTGATCTCGGTTTATTTTTATTGTTAGGATTACATAATAATAATAATAATAATTATTATTATTATTTTTATTTATATAGTGCCTTTCCAGAGCTCAAGGACACTTTACAATGAATGTAACAAAGAAGAAATAATATGAACAGACATTGAAGGAAAACAGTAATCAAGTAGAGAAACATTCGGTCAACAAACATACAAGAAGTCAAATATAACAAACTGGAAATACAAAACAAGACCTAGGACACAAACATGCAGAGGACAAGTGGATTAAAAGTGGGTCATTTTATCGAATCAGAGGTGTAACATTCAGAAAACAAGTGAGTTTTGAGTAAGAGAGGCGGTACCAAGGGACAGCGAGAAGGCCAGAATTGGAAGAACGTAGTGAGCGAGTGGGGATATAGGGGACAAGCCAATTGCAAAGATAAGAGGAAGCTAAGCCATTTAAAGATTTAAAAACAAGGAGGAGAATTTTAAATTTAATACGGTAGCCAACTGGGAGCCAGTGGAGATCATATAAGAGTGAGTATTCTAGCCGCAGAGTTTTGGATATATTGTAACCTGGAGATGGAGCTGGCAGGTAGACCAATGAAAGGGGCATTACAGAAATCAATGCATGATGAGATGAATGCATGGATGACAGTTTCAGTATCTTTGGTACTGATGAAGGGACGCAGTTGGGCAATACGACGTAAATGGAAGAATGCAGATTTAGTGACAGATTTAATGTGAGACTGAAAGGAGGGTGTGAAGTCGAAGATTACACCTACATTTTTGGCAGAAGTAGATGTTTTGATGTGAGAGCCAGAATCTCACAGGTGGAACTGGTAGAAATGTTGCTGGTGAGTGCTGGGGTTCCAATGAAAATTATCTCAGTTTTGTCCATGTTAAGTTTCAAAAAATGTAAGTTAAGCCTATCTTTAATGTCCTTCATGCAAGCAAAGATTTTGTCAATTTGGGCGGATGGAGTAGGTTTACAGATGGAATAAAGTTGAATTTCGTCGGCATAAAAGTGATAGTTATGACCATGGCGTTGTAAGATCAGACCAAGTGGGATTATGTAAATTGTGAATAATAGTGGGCCAAGAACAGATCCCTGGGGAACACCTCACTTCAGGGGGACAGTGGGCGATCGAAAATCCTTAAGAGAAATTTAGAATTGTCTATCTGAGAGATAGGAGGAAAACCAAGAGAGAGCAGTACCAGAGATACCCAGACCAGAGAGACGAGAAATAAGTAAATCATGGGAAACAGTATCAAAGGCAGAGCTGAGATCAAGTAGCAGTCGTATAGACTAGCAGCCAGAATCAGCAGAAAGCAGTAGATCATTCACTACCCTTACAAGTGCAGTTTCAGTACAATGAAGGGGGCGAAAATCATTATTAATATTATTATTAATATTTTATTTTCATATAATTACATTTTAAAGTATACATTGAATTTCTAATTTAGATTTCAAATTCATTAATATGTTTATTTGTTTGTTTATTTTTTTATTTCCTCGTTTGTTATATTTTCTCACATTATGCAAGTAAAGTGACTTGTTATTTCTCTTGGCTTAAGTGTGAAAATATGGATATGGAAGCGTTCCTCTGGTCACACATCATAACTTAGCATAGTCTGTTAAAAAACCCAAACTTGTTAATCTTTCATTTTGTAAATGTTTCTAGAAATCTGACGAATGAAAACATTTGAGGGCAAGCTGTGAGGTGTTGTGTGATTAGTCGTTCTCCTGCGGTGGGGTTTGATGCTTTATGAGGCTGAGGTTTAGTTTATGGTGTTAATAAAAGCAGACTGCTGGGTCTGGGACCTCGTCATGTTCCTGTGTTGGACGTTACATGGGCTTCAGGCTTCGAGGGCCGGTTGTTGTCGTTGGCCTGATGACTCCGATAAGTGTGTGTGACCCCGTCAGACTCTCAGAGGTGCTGAACATGAAGTTGTGTGACCTCTAGTTTAAAGCTCCTGCTGCTTGTATAATACAGTGTGACGTAAATCACTTGTCATCTCAACATGAGAGGGTTTTACTTCAGTCACAGTCTCACGTTCACATTTTGTCTTTTAAAGATATAAAAAATAATTCCACTTCCATAGAAACTCAAACACTAAAAAAATTGTAATATTTACATAAATTTATATGTACTTTATGGGATTTGTCACACACTTTTCATGATCCAGTAAATTCCCTGTCATTTTAAATTTAAATTTAATCCACTTCCACTTTTCATGATCCTGATCTATATTTAACATATCATAAATATAAAAACACATAAAATAAATTTTATGTACAGTATGCATTTTATATAAGTCCTGTCCTATATTTATTTGTTTATTTATTGATGTAATGAAATTAAAAGTCCACTTTTCATGATCCAGTCTATTCGTAATAAAATCAAGTGATTTTATATTTATATATTTATATTTAATAGTTTTTATTTTTTACAAAGATAAACATTAAAAACCTTCTGTAAATATTGTTCTTTTTTTTTCTCCTTATTTTGCCTTAACTACCCTTTTCACATAATAAAATAGCCATGGTTGAAAAATATTTTTCCATACAATTATGAGTACATTTTACGTTTGAGTATACTGGGTAAATCACATACTTTCATAAATAGACTTTTAAAGACAACAGAAATCACCTTTCATACTTACACTTGTCCTCGTGTTGCTCTGAATCATGGGAACAGGCAGAAGTTGATTGTTTGTGACAGGCTGAAGTGTTTCTGTCATCAGGGCTGTTGTTGTAAAGGTCTGGTCGAGAGCAGAGCGGGTGTTAATCTAGTATGTTAGTTGAGTTAGTTGTCTAGCCGATGTGAAGTGAAGAGAAGCACAGCAGTGCTGAATGACTGATATTCGTCAGGTATGGTTGCGTAACACCTCACATACACACCTGTAAATGAGAAAGGATCTGCTTGTTCAGACACATCGAGAGCACACAGGCTCCATGCCAGTTCACTTCATATCAGTCCAAGATAGTGCACAAGGTTAGAAATAGTGTGGACCAAATCAGACTGGACAATATTATCATTCATTCATTCGTTTATTCTTTCATACTGTTTACATTTTTTGTCTGGATTTTTTATTTGTTTATTTATTTATATATTTATATATATATATATATATATATATATATATATATATACATAACTACAAAAATTTGTTTTATTTCTTTTTACCATTTTAAAAATTTATTTATTTATATTTTGAGTTTTAGTTTTCCTGGATTCCGTTTTAATTTTTTATTTCTTGTTTTTTTTTAATTTTTCTAGATTTTTTTTGCCCCTTTGATTTGACTGATTTAATTTTTATTTTTCTTTTAGGATTTTTCTGGATTCATTTTTAATTTTTAAATACATTTTTGCAATCAAAAAGTGTCTAATTACTTCAATAGATTTAACAAAAAATAAAAACAAATTTGGGCCCCTATAAAATAGTTACATTTTTATCTCCCTAATTCAGTTTTCTGTTTTTTTGTAGTTTTATTATCGAAAACAGTGATAATCATATGAAGGCATAACATATTAATTCCACTGCTTTTTAATCTTTTAAAAGTAATTTTAGCAATTAATTTTATTTTAAATAGTTTTAAATGAAAACGTAAATGAACGAAGTGTGATATTTCTTCAAATAATGTTTATAAACTGTATTATATTTTATTGCTTTGACAAGTACATTCAGTAATATTACCAAATATATTGCTACCATAATTTCTTCATGTTAAAGCGCTCTTTTAGTTTAGTGGGTTGTTGGAGATCTTTTGCGTTTGTGTGTGTCTGATGATAGTTTGGTGAAGTGAAGAGATGAATGATTGGTGACCCAGGTGTTCCTGTGACCTCTGACCTCAGATCAGTGTAATGTGTGGAAAGCGGATTGAGGAAGGGATGACGCACGTCTCTGGCTCTGTTTGTTGAGAAGGTCATGCTTTGATGGCAGCAATAGTTGTTTGAAACACTGTCACTCATGATTAGAGTTCAGATCCGGCTTAATTGATGTGATCAGCTTTTAATGAGGAAAGTGTGCTGCGAGTTTACAGTCTGTCGGAACCACATCTCTCTCTCATTTTGTTTCCCCTTATGGCAAAGTACAGTGTGTTTGAGATGTATTATTTTTCGTTGATGGAACTTCCACTTTTATGAGCCAATTGATACCTGACTCATTAAATGTAGTCCTTCCCTACATCTATTCTTTATATTTCTTTTTCTAAATAAATAAATAAATATATTGAGGATACAAACAACTTTCTTGTGACTTTATCATCTTAGATGCTTTTTTCCTGTACAGTAGTTGCAATGCATTCTGGGATGGTCTGTAAAGAATACTTGCATGGCCTTCAGTAATAAAGTCTTGATCTCTGAGAAGCTCCACAGAAGCTGTTTGATTTCATTCTCCTTTGTATAAATCTTCAGAGGAAAGACTTTCCTTCCTGCACTGTAGTTATCTGGTAAGGTATCTGTTTGTTTATTAGTCCAGACAAGATCTGAAGCCAGTACTAACAAGAGCAAGGCTGCTTTCTAATAATCCGTCAGGTCTGATCTGATAAGATGAACCGACCGCAGCAGATTTAAAGCTCTTATAAATCACGGACCCTCCAGCTGGGCTCTTGTCTCCTGAAGCTAGTATTTCATCAACGTCTCGCCGCGCTCCAGCATCAAAGCATATGTATCATTTCACTGCCTCACCTCAGCTCGGGGCCCGAGAGGTCAAAGGTCAGCCGAGCGTTCTTTGATCTTCGGCTTCATGTGAGGAGGGTTTGGTTTTTGAAGGCCGGATGTTTTTACTGTATTATCTGTTGAGCACAGATCGAGATTTTTTACATATTCCATTTTGACATCAAAACTTAAACTAAACTGAACAATAAAAACTGAAATTATAAAAATGTCAAAATGAAAATATTAATGAATACTATTTAAAGAAATAGAAATAAAAAATTATGACCCGGGAGGGAGATACATATACATATACACAAGATATAAATATAAATAAAAAATACAAAGCACTTAACAAAATAACTGAAACGTACAGGAATATTAAAAAAGAATTTAAAAATAAATAATAAATATATAAATATATATTAAAATTCATAAAATTGTTTGTAAATAATGAATTAAAAGACTTGAAAAGAATAGCAATAAAATAACATTGTGTCAGTCTAATACAGGTAAAAAAAAACCTTGATTTAATAATAATAAAAAACATTGTTTAAATTTTATTTCATTTTTTGAAAGATTGATTATTAGAAAAGACAATCTTTTTAATGCAATTAGAATTAAAGCTAACTAAAGTGTTCAGAAATGGACACCAAAACATGATAAACACATTTGAAGCCTTTAACTCACTAGATGTTAGTGAGAAATTGAAGTCTTTACTTGATATTTGCACTAGCTCTGCTTGGCGTGTAAGAGTTCATGATCATGTTGTTTCTGAATGAATCTGCTTCACTGAATCACTCTAAATGATTCATTAGTGAGTCAGATTGAGCTCAATGAGTCACGCTGGTTAACGAATCACCGGAAGGAATTCTGTTGTAATCGAGTCTTGTATTGTTGCATATGAAGACCGCAGCTGTCATGTGTGTCTCTAAACTGTGTGTGTGTGTGTGTGTTTGATGCAGCTGACAGATGGAGGAAAGGCAGCGAAGGCCAAGATCAGTGTTGGAGATGTGGTGCTGTCTATCGATGGCATCGCCACAGAAGGAATGACACACCTCGAAGCCCAGAATAAAATCAAAGCCTGTACGGGAAACCTTAACCTCTCTCTGCTGAGGTAACACTCTCTCTCTCTCTCTCGCTCACTCACACACACACACACACACACATGTTGTGTTTCCATGTTTTATGGGGTCTCTCCATAGGTGTAATGGTGTTTATACT
>JAUCMR010000090.1:599901-616398 GCA_032357425.1 Enteromius argenteus
CTGATGAGACGGCATGTGAACGGCAATAGAATCTCTTGTGATTTCTGTCAGTCTGTAAACACATAAAGGTGTCGCATGTGAAAGAAATAAAACCCGACGCATCTCTGATCTCTCTGAGGCTCTGAAGATGAAAGCCGGACAACTTTCTCACAGATGATTTGAGTTATTCTCTCATCAACGTGTCACACGCTGCAGAAGAAGCGTGTCTGAGTCCTGACTCCTGATTTACGGCCCTCCGTCTTTGATTTCCTCCGAAACGGTCCGAGTCCTGCGTTAATGCGTCCCGATGCGTGCCATCCGTCGTTTGTTGATCGGCAGCTCTTCATGAAGAGCCACTCTGTTCTCAGCAAGCGTTTTAAAGACTGCCGGTAAGAGTGTCGAACGCTCCATTAATCTCCAGCACAGATGCATTATGGGTGCTGGGTTCAGAGAGGATTGAAGGACGCTGCTCTTCTGGGACTCGGAGAGAAAACTGGAGCCTACACTCTTAAAAATAAAGGTGCTTAAAAGCTTCTTCACAGCGATGCCATAGAACAGACATGTTTGGTTTCACAATGAACCATCAGTCTTTAAAGAAACATCTCTTTCTTTCCTTTTTATAATCTGAAAAACTTTCTTTGCCACAAAGAAGCTTTTGTGAAATTTTATTTGTAATTTTATTAGGCTTTCAACGATTATTTAATGTATTTCATTTATTTATGTTTAAAAATCTATGGGTTTGGATTATTATTTTTTGCTCAAAGAAACTATCATTGTGGTTAAGCTGGTTCAAAATGTTTCATAAAAGAGCTAAAATACAGCAAAAGTAAAAGATATAACTAATAAAAAATAAAATACACTTTTTATTATAATTTGGTTTCTTTTACAAATTATAATATTAAAATAAAAATATTTTATATTTTATAAATATGGAAAAGTATTTTATGCATTTTGAATAATATTAATAATAAAATACAAAATGTTAATACATATTTAATTTAACCAAATTACTATTATTATTATTAATAATTTCAAAATAAATGTTAAATCATTTAAAATATTAAAAATGTTAATATTTTATTAACATGTAATACATTTTTCATACATTTTAAATAATAATATTTTAGAAATAAAATGTACAAATTTAATAAATAACAAAAACAAAAAAAAAGGTTCACTATTTAATAGAAAGTAAATCATATTATTATGTAACATTCGTCAATAATAATTTGATAATAAATTTTTATTACTTCATGGTATTTTTATACACCAGTATGTTGGTACATAAAAATAAGCTTTTGTTTTTACAAAAACAAATAACATGAAAATAATGCAGTAAAGTCTTCAATTGTGATTCAAAGTGATTCAACTGAATCACTGAACCAGACTCTTGAACTGATTCATTAAAAAAGAGCGTTTGAACTGAATCAAATGTAGTGATTGTTTGCTACTGAAGTTTAAATTGGATGATATTAAACTACGATTCTATTTTCCTATTTAATGAGCAAATGAAAAGCAGATTGCAGTATTTACAAAGTTTTTGCTCGTATCGTGAGTGTAATAGATTCAGATTCACAGGAAGAGCAGAAGACCGGCTCACGATGGCTTTTCCATCTCGCTAGTCTCAGGTTTCTGCTTCACAGTGGAGTTCAGGTATGTCTTTTTATGTGCCTCGCTCCATCCATCCATCATCCACACACACACACACACACACACAGACACAAGCTCCTGACAGGTTCCTGTGAAAGCCTCACACAGGTCTGAGCTCGAGTCCGTCTGTCAGCACATTAACACTCTGCTGGAGCTTAAGAGAAGTTCAGATGACCCACAAACACTCTTACACTTGAGCCTAGTCCTAGACTAAAATCGAAGTCTACGAATCTTGCACTGATTGATCTGAAAACATGTCAGTGCCTTTGTTTTGCCTGAAGATGCACAACAGTGATGTTTTTTCTAAGATGCTTTATAAAAATTACGTCAATGTTCTAATTGAACTAGGTTTAGTCTAAGACCTGTCTATGAAACCAGGCCTCAATGATATAGTCTTTGAAATACAACAAAGTATTTAATAAAGTATTTAAGTATTTAATATATATTTAAACCCCCCCAGTTTTTCCAATTTTTTTGTAACAATGCAAATGCTTCATCAGAACATCTAACTTATTTATGAATAAATGCATGAGATAAAACCAGAATTTATTTGACAAAATATGATTCACAAATGCTCCAGCTAATTTACTTTCACAAAAAAGTGGAACATGTATATAAAGAAATATTTACACACACACACATATACAGCATGCATTTAAAAATACATTAGATTTAAAGGCATGCATGAGACGGCGTAGTTTTGTAGTTTCTCAGGCTGGGTGTATTTGCATGCGTTGATGTTGAGGCTCGATCAGGTCTGGTGTCACGGAGGTGGCCATCTTGATCCACTTTCAGTAAAGCTCAGGGCAATTAAAGCCCCTGCAGACGAGAGTGAGGACATCCAATCTGCGGATGCAAAGAAAAGAGGTGGTGAATTACTTCAAGCTGCCGGCCGGTGCGATGTCCAGCGAGCGGGTGAGAGCAGAGAGATGGAAGAGTGCGGCTCAAATCTAATTTCTGTGGTTCTGGGAAGCGTAATGTGATTGCTGGGATGAGTCAGGACGTCTTCATCATATATGGACCGAGCAAACTCTGAATGCAGGGTGAGAAAATCCAATTGTTCGGGGTCTTAATGTGTTCATTGAGTTTTCAAGAAATGAATCATGTCTGGAGGGACAGAAAATTTAATCTTTTCACTTCAGTTCTTCAGTGCTTTTTGTGAGGTCAGTGGGCATCAACCACAATATACTCTCATATATTTTCCATTTTAATGTTAAGTTTTTATTTTATTTATTTAATATTTTCCATTTTTTGTTTTAATTAAAAAAATATATATATTTTTTTCATTTTTAGTATTTTTTAAATGTCTATATAGTTTTTATTAATATTTTTAATAATTTTCATTTTATTTTTAAAGCTTTTGTGATTTAGTTGGTTGTTTTATCCTTTTTTAATACATTTCTATGTACTTTTTATTATTTGTTTATGTCAGTTTTAGTTTTTGTACATGAAGTTAAACTAAATTTGTCTTGGCAACTAGCTTTTTATATGAGTTAACATTTATTTTCAAGTAATAAATGGTTTTAATTTTAGTTTCAATTTTTGGAGTAGTTAACTATGATAACTCAGAAAGGGTTATTAAGTTCAAAAGTCTCAAACCACTAGTAAAACTAATATAGTTTCTCATTTTAAAACCTCTTGAAGAAAATCTTACTGTCTGTACGAAGCGTCACATGATCAAAAAATTAAACATCAGAATCTGAAATATATATTTTTGGGCATATTTTAATTTACTTTATAATTATTTTATTTATTTTATTTTAAATTTATTTAATTTATTTTAAAAAAAATCATTACAGTATATGCTTGTGCAGTTTTAATTTGAGTTATTTTAGTACATTAAGTTAAACTAAAAAAAAAAATATATATATATATATATATAAATATTAAAAATACTATTTATAATATTCACATTTTGTGATAAACATTGTCTTTTTTTTTCATTTTTAGGTTTAATATTTTACTTGATTTAATGTGATTGATTAATTTTACTGAATTCAGTTAGGGTCAATTGGATCCAGAACAGAACAATCGTACCCAGAATAATATATTCAGTACAGTACAAGGTGAAAAAGTTTTCAGTTATGTCTCAGACGTTATGTTCCGGTTCATTTAGTGCAGAAAAGCGTGATGTTTTCTTAACATGAAGTCCTCTCGGATGGACTCAACGAGCGCTGAGTAAACCAGATCTGTGTCCAGAGACGGGGACCTATTGATCTTGATATCGATCCATTTACAGCAGAGTGTACACACCCTTCCCTCCGAGATCCAGAGCAATTGATCAGCTCTACGCTCGCATCAAAGCTAATGAAGTCAGCGCCGCTGCTGGGAAAATCATTATGCCTTCACGTATGCCTCATTATTTAGACTGGAGGAGATTTGCATGTTTGCTTTGGGTTTAGGCTTGCTTTTCTATGACCTAACCGCGATCATTGTCGTTTAAAAGGGGTCGTTTCGTGTTAAACGTGATTTTATTGGATCTTTCAAACAAGCCGTATAAACATACTGTTGCTTTAAGAACCCAGAACTTCTCCAGGCCATATAAGGAAATGAAATTCTGATCAAAACCTTGAGCTCATTAGCATATGCCCACCCACTGAATTTGCATTGACGTGTAAAAGAAGGCGGTCTTATGTTAATGAGCGCAAGGTTTTGGTGTCATAATCATTAGGATTTCCACATATTTTGAGTGCATATGTTAATGAGCCTACGGTTATGTGTTAATCATTTCCAAATTGTAAAGATGTTTTAAAGATACAGTAGCAAGAACAGCCTGTTCAGTTGAAATTCTGTACTAAATTTTTGATGCATAAACACCTTATTTTAAAAGATTTTTCTGTCTGTTTCAAACAAGTAAAATAAATGCACTGCAGCTTTAAGAACTATATGACATTGAAAGCGTGAGCTCATTAACAAATGCCCACTTTAACATTTCTGTGGATGAATACAATTATTTATAAGACACACTTTGATTTCTTGCAGACAGGCTTCCAGTCTTATCGTTGTGTTTGATGGGTATATAGAGTTGTGTGTCATCTCTATAGCAGTGGTACAATACCCCAAATTTACTCATAATAGATCCCAGAGGTAGCATATAAAACCAAAACAACAATGGTGGTAAAATCGATCCCTGGGGTACACCACAGGTGAGTTGAGCCATCAAGGATGAAAACGCGCCTAAACTAACAGAAAAACAGAAAAAAGATTGAAGGAGTAAACTTTCAAGTATAATAAGTGTACTGCAGCTTTAAGAACTCAAAACTTTCCATAGTTCATTGCATATTCATCATATCATTGCATAATTAATATTCAGCAACTGTTTTTTCAGCAAAAGTGACTAAATATGCAATGATATGTAAATGTGGGTGGCCCTATGTTAATGAGCGATGTCGTAATCATTAGGATTTTGTTTCCTTATATGGATAATTTCAAGTGCACATGTTAACGAGCCAGCAGTTGTGTAATAATAATTTCCAAATACGACAGTGTTGATGTGTGAACGTTTGGCCGATCGTATCAGAGGTAATTTGCACATCTCAGAGGTCATATAGGTGTCTTAAAGGTACAGTAGCAGGAGCTGGCTGTTTAGTTGTAAAGTTAAATGAAATTACAACTGTTTAATGCATGAAACCTTATTTTATTAAAGTACGTCAGGGAGAAACTAAACGCTAGAGGAATATGGCCCATAGCAGGAGTGAACCTTATAGTATTTGGATGATATTTTGTGCTCTGGTTTTTGTCAGACGTCTGTGTTAAATAATCTTCCTCTGTGAGGCAGTCGAAGGGTCGTTCAGGGCAGCCGCTCATAAAGTGCACTCATAATGATTTGGATGTTGTTTTGAGCTCGTCTGTTGAGGTAGAAAATCTTCATTTTTGGCTGAAATGACTGAAATTCGTCAAGTCTGCTAATGCTTCAGTCTGTCTGACTCCGTTTGGTTGTGTACCGCCCACTTTTCATGATCCAAGTCAGTAAAAGTCCCATCTTTAAATCCCCCCCCCCCCTATTTTAATAACTTCCTTTATTAAGAAAGAGATTTCTGCAGTGCTGTTGAGTGATGATTCTACATTAAAGCAACTGAAATGGAACCAAAGTTGTGCGTTTGCAATCTGAATCATTTGAGAGAGAAATATTATGACATGCAACATCAAACATTTTTTGTATTTGAATAACATGCATTTAATTTTGCTTTTGAAAAACAAAAACCACTGTTTCTGAATCTACAGCAAAAGAAATGATATTTTGCAGTTTGTTTGGAGTCTGAATTATTGAGAAACTTTCCATTGTTTTGTTCTTTTCACTACTTGATCAAACTGAGTCACGCGCAAATGGTTCCTTTGAATAGGTTCATGAAGAGAGACTCAGCTTAAATCAGTTTAACTTATTCCATGTTTATGAAGGACGGTTTAACAGATGTTTTGTGGAGGCACTGAAGATGCAGTATCAGACAGTGGTGCTGCTTTACATATGATATTTCTTGACGACGTTGGAGGTTTTGTGCTTTTGAGTTTAATTAGCATTCCTGAGCCATTAAGTAATGAGCGTGCCGCTACAGGACCTGCCGTAAACAGCTGATTTGCGAGGATGTTTCTCATCGAGGGAGCAGGTACTCTCTCCTTCTCTGAGCGTCTGCTGAGAAACGCAGAACCTGAAGGAATGCCAAGAATCCCCGTGTTAAAGTTCACACTATATCTCCATCTGCGCCTGGATGGCGGGAAATGGAAGACAGCTGTGCGAATGTGTGTGTGTGTGTATACAGTATGGGATCTGATGTGTTGTGCATAATGTCAGACACATGAATCACACGATATTTGGCCGTTTTAAGATCATTGCCATTAGGGCTGCATGACTGCATGAAAAAAAGTTTCCAGGTTTGCTGTTTTTTTGTTTTGTTTTTTTATTACACACACACACACATATATAAATATTTATTTATTTATTTTTTATAAATTAATTAATTTATTATAGTTAAATATATAAATAACATATTTTGCTACAGATTTGCTTGCTTGTAATTATTATTATTATTATTATTATTATTATTGCTGTAATAATAATTATAAATGAGTTTTTGTTAAAAAAAAACTTTTCAAAACTTTTTCAAATATTACTCTTGTACTTGGACTGTAAATGAACAAATGTAGTATTTAGTAAAAAAAATATAATGTATTTTACAGTAAAACTGTAAAATTACAATGCGATGAGGAAAAAGCTCTTTCTTAGCTTTTAAGAATCTGAAGAACCTGAAGAAATCTGAAGAACCTGCCACAAAGAAGCTTTTGTGAAACAGACAGGTTCTTCAGATGTTAAAGGTTCTTCCTGGAACCCTTTAGAATAAAAAGGTTCTTCTATGGCATCATGAAGCATCTTTATTATTAAGAGTATATAAAAACCTCAGAGGATGAGTATTAAAAACCTCATCAATCTGGTGAAAAGGGCTTATTGTGAGGCTGTTAGATTGCACTGTTTTTGCCGTTTCTTTTCAGCTTCAGATGTGTTTGTAATACAAGCCTGAGTGCTTCCCGTGAGCGGTTTTGACAAGGACCGACTGTGAGGGGAAGAAAGGAAAAACGGATGATATTTGACTCTTTTATACGCACTTCATCCATCTTTTCAACCTGTTTTCGATGAGAGGTTCAAATGCGTTTCACATGTGCTGCACTCATAGCCTCCTCTGTTTTCTCCAGATTATCAGCTGAAGTTTGCATGTGACTGTGCGTGATGGACCAAACCTTTGCATATTTTGCATAATGCAGATTGAATCATTCGGACACAGCTGCAGAAGAGCCCTGATTAGATGTTTCCTGGAACACAGAGTTTTAGAACCTGCTCACTTTGACTGAATGGGAACTTTGCCTTGTTTTTGACAGGAATATTTTTAATATCTAGCATGTATATTGTGTTCATGTACAGACTGGATGATGATCAGATCAAACTTAAAACAATTTTTTTTAACTGATGAAAACATTAGTGTTCTAATCGTCTTGGACACCACTGTATATATTTATTTTTAAAAAAGAATATATATATACATACATACATATATATATAAATTTTGTTTTTGTATTATTATATTTTATTTAGTGCTGTCAAGCAATTAATCATCATTAGTCACACCCAAACAAATTTTTGTGTATTTATTTATTATGTATATATAAATACAATAATTTTTATTTGATTGAACACACACATACTTGTGTATATTTCGGAAAATATGTTATGTTTATATATTAAATATATTTATAAATAATGGAAATTATATGTATATACATATATGCATGTAAATATTTAAAAATATATATACATGCATGTCTGTATTTATATGTACATAATAAATATGCAGTACACACTCATATATTATGTTAACAAAAACATTTATTTTGGATGTGATTAATTGTTTGAAAGCACTAGTTTTATCACATTACAATTTTACAATGTATTTTAGAATTGTGTGTGTATAACATATATATATTATGATATTATATATTTTAATGTATTTATTTTTTCTTAATTAAAAAAAAAATATATATATATATATACATTAGTAAATTTAAATTACATTAATTAAAATTATTTTCTAATATTTTAGAATTGTGTGTGTGTGTGTGTATATATATATATATATATATATATATATATATAATGCATTTTAATATTTACATTTAAATATAAACATGCATATATTTGTTATAGTATAATAAATCAAACATTTATAAATAAAAAGTATATTAGTATTTTTTTTTTTTTTACAATTAATATTTAAACAAATACTTTAAATTAAAACATATACACGTAAATACATTTACAATATTTTACCAAAGTTAAATGTTTTCATGAAGCAATTAATGTATTCATATTTTCCCCGCTGCTTTTCATACTAAATGAATTTGGAATATTGGAATGGAATGCTATTGAATATTGAATTATTTTCACTTAAGTGCACCAAATTTAATAAGAGCCAGCAATATACATATTTACCTGCATATGTTTTTAATAAAACATTTAAACCATGAAAAACCTTATGAACATTTTTGAGCGACATGCTCAGTACACTCTTCATAATAAAAGATACCATAGAAGAACCTTTTTTGTCTAAATGGTTTCATCTTTAACATCTGAAGAACCTTTCTGTTTCACAAAAGCTTCTTTGTGGTGAAAGAAGGTTCTTCAGATTATAAAAGGCTTCTTTGACTGAATGCTTCTTTGTGGAACCAAAAATGGTCTGTGAAGAAGCTTTCAAGCACCTTTTGAACTGATTCGTTTGAGCTGACTCTCAGAAGTGATTTGAAGTGAATCAGTTCGAGTCGCTCCACAATGACTCTCATTGAGTCGCTCGGCGGTGCTTGTTTTGGAGCGGCGGGTGGAAAGAGAGCAGCTGGGAAGGTGGCGACACACGGCACAGGTTGAGCGGTGCAGGAATGCTGGCAGATTTCTGCACATATTGTTGAGATTAGGATCCTCGCCAAAACAATCAGCTGGAGTCGGTGGGCAGTGTGCTGCTGAATTCTGAAGAGATGCTGGTCTGACGCTCGCTGTCGTTTTCTGACTTTAATTTGTGCGTCTTGGCCGCGGTTCATCTCGGAGCGGTGGAGCAGCTGAATAAATACACAAATGAATCCATTTCAGTATCAAAACTGGCTTGCAGGCGACAGCCAAATAAAACACAGCGTCCCTCTGTGATGTGTTTGGCAGAGACGCAGCTTATCTTTTATCTTAAAGGAGCAGGTCGCTCAAAAATGAGAAATCTGTCATCGTTTACTCGTGTCGTTTCCAACCTGCTTCAGCTTTTAACCCTCGTTCGGGTTTGTTCTGACCTGAAAGAGATGCAGAAACATTTATATTCATATGAATAGTTTCTAGTAACCAAAGTGCGCAAATGCTTTGAAAACTGCATATTTTTAAAAAACGTTCCTTCTTGTATCTCACACACGTTTGGCCTGAATTTTTTTTGAAGCATTTCTATTGATAAAGCATTGCCGCATGAAAAACATCACTACTACTACATCTTCATTCAGTATTTGTGTCAATATTTGGTGTCAAAATTAGCACGTTAACACATGCAATACATTTTTTCAGATTAATGCATTAAAAATATTTAACGCAATTAATGCAGGGGCGTGGCTAGGATTGGTACCGCACTCACAACTGCTGCTTCTGTCACTTTTTCTCTTGACAAGAAGTGCTTTTATTCAGTCGCAGAACGTCTTTACGACCACATCAAATGGGAGACATTTCAGATGCGTGTTCCACCTCACTTCAGCGCCAGGCAAACAGTACTGTGCTTGCAGCCAGCTGCTGTGATGTCTATTAATCAAAGGACAAAGAAAAAAGGGGATAGCTTTATGGATTCATCTATATTTAATTTAGTGTGTGTGTATGTGTGTACATATATGTGTGTGTATAATATATATATATGTATATGTGAATTATTTGTACACATACGCATACACATACATAAACACACAAACTTGAACATGAACTTTTGTTGTTGTTTTTTACAAAAAGAAGTTTAGTTGTTTTTCTTGAAGACTTCTCTTGTGTTCCACAGAACAGAGTAAGTTAGGTTTGTTTAGAAAAGAAGGCAGATGATGGAAGAGGTGTGTATTGTGTTTGAGCCTCTGTTGAGGAGGGTTTGAAGCACACAGATATTTATAACGCTGCTGTAATTGCTGATTCTGTTCCTGGAAGACTGACCTTGCGCTCGTCTGCAGATTCAGCGGATCACGCTGCGCTCTTCTGTTTATTTCAAAGACTTCCTCTGAGTTTATTTAAAAAGGTGAACTGAGCGAGAACGCAGTAGTGCTCATCGCTCTGTGACCTGTCTCAGTATTGTTTTCCTGGATCTGGATTTGCTTTATGATAATAATAATAATAAACAAGCGTTTTTATCTTATACATTTTTTCACAGTCTGGAACTAATCTGCATTGTTTTAATGGATAAAGATTTGCTAAATAATAAAATAATAATAATACATTTATTTGTTTATTTATTTATTATGTATTTATTATATAATAATGTAATTGGGATGCTTATAGAAATGTTTTATTCTGTTATTTATTAATTAAAAATTTACAGTATGTTACAGTATTTTTACTTCCATACAGATTATTTAGAAGCATACCTTAATTTTTTTTTTTTCAGTTAATATATTTACTATTAAGAATGTTATACCTAATAATATATTATTTTTTATAAAAACATTTACAATTAATTAATTAATAATATATATATATTGTGTGTGTGTGTATATATATATATATATATACATACACATAATATATAATTATGTATGTATATATTTGTTTTCTTTAGTTCTTCATTATTAATCATCAGTCTGGTTCTTGAAACCCTTTGGATCTGGTTGTATCAGAAGTTTCTTCTAAAGCTGGTGTCAGCTCTGTTGATTCTCTGAGCGGACAGATATCGAGTAACGTGTATATTGGGTGGTCTGCGATCCTGCCTGGTTTTACCCACCAATGCAAACGTTTTTGGAAAGTCTATGTGAGTTTTTCATAACACCATGGAGCACAGAGGCAGAAAGTTGTTTTAAATAATAGCACTTTCTGAGCATCTCTTCTCGTCACGTTGGGCTTTTGTCAGCGAGTGTGTGTTGTGATGGATGTGTGTTAGTGTGAGGTTCTGCCCCACGTTTCCTCGCAGACAGCTCCGGCGTCCAAACAAAACCAGCTCAGCCTCAAACCTCCTGCGCTCACAAAACAAATTGGAGCTTGTGGTTTGAGAGCAGAAAATCTGCGAATGAGGACGGATCGGAGCGAGGCTGTAATATTGTGCGTTTACTTCTGTGTGAGCAGCTGTTTCTGCCCTCTTCCACCTGCAGCCGCTTCTTAAAGATCAGCTTCGATTAATGAGAGTTTTGTGCTGGAGCGTTGGAGTTTAGACGGCAGGAAATTGGAGGATAAACTACCCTGCTTTTGTTCCAGGGGTCCTGGTTTTAGTGGCTTTATTGGTTTCCTGAAGTGAACTGCGTCTCCTCCACCCTTCACCTCCAGAAAGCAGCGCTGCTCTGAGTTTATTCACAATCACTGGCCGCTTCTTGCTGAATCCATCTGAAACTATTTTAAACATGAGTTTGTTTTCTCATTTCTGCATGCAGTTTTTATGATTTGGTAGTAAATAAGAGACTTTGTTTCCATTTAATACATGTCAGGACCATTTAAAATCTACCAACATTTACAAATGTAGAAAAAAACGGTTCATTTTAATAATTACTCGAAAAAACTTTAAGCTGTGTTTATTTAATTTACAAAATCGAAATGCATTTATTATTATAATTTTTGTTTAAATATATGTAACTTTATAAGTATAATTTTATTACATAACATTTCTAAACAATACAATTTATTTACTATTTGTTATAATTCTATATAATTAAGGTTAAAGGTTAACAAGGTGATAAAATAAGGTTAAAAATAGTATATTATGATTTATTACATAAAAAAATTCTCATTATTTTTAGGATCTTAAAAATGATTAAAGTTGTGTGTTATATACAGTATAACAAACTGTGTAACTTCATATGTTTATAATCTTTTTACATACAATTTCTAAATAGTAGAATTATTTGTATATTTTGTAATAATTTTTTTTATTTTTATTGTCAGATTTGAATATATTAATAATCTCTCTCTCTCTCTCTCTGTGTGTATATATATATATATACATACATATATGTGTGTATTATTACAAAATGATATATTTTATATATATATATATATATAATAACTTCTAATATATAGTTTTAATAAGTAGCTGTGCTGTTAAAATTGTTATTGAGTGTTGTGAGATTTCTCAGGTAATGTAAAGTAACTGTATTCGTGAGCATGTTTTATGTCAGATGCCCGTTTAGTCACTCCACTCCAGCAGACCTTCACAGAAGTTGGTGGAAAGCCTTGAATGTAAAAACGATTGGAACTCCAAGAGCTTTCAAAACAACCGAAGGGATTTAATTACACATACCTGGACAACTTACAGCATGGAAAATCCCTGAGCGCTCGCTGCCCACGCCTGCATCCATCCGACCGAGTCCAGTCTGCAGAAGTCAGAGTAAGAGTAATAATGAGTCCTGCGAGCCTCCGTGTGTCCTGCAGCGTTTCATAAAACCTGCTCATCAATCACAGCGCTGTCGCTCGTTTACCCAGCCTCCTGCTCACTGCTGTTACTGAGGCACGGGTCTGGAGGCATTTACAGAACAATAATACTGCTTTGAGGCTCCTGACAGTGTCTTTAATGCTGGAGATTGCATGAAAATCTACTCAAATCTAGTGTACTGTAAATTAACCAGGGTTTTTTTGGTAGTAAAAGCAGGCCTGGTTCTATGGGGTGCTAAGCATCCTCAAACAAAACCAATAGCAGCCTTGGTTAAAGCTGTAGTAATGACATTTCATTGCAGATTTGGCAAACTATCCAATGTGTAGATCGGTTTTTATTTTAGCGTGTTTTGCAATTTTGAGCAGTGTAGCCAATCACAGACATATCTGTTGATTTCTTGAACACAACAGCCAATCAGAGGCATCGAAGTTAGAATCCACTCACCTCTCAGAGTGTCGGAGAGACAGCTATTTGATTATAAATTGTATGTTTATGTATGTATATGTAACCTTGGACCACAAAACCAGTTATACAAGTATGAATTTTTTGAAATTGAGATGTATACATCATCTAAAAGCTGATTAATAATCTTTTCATTGATGTCTGGTTTGTTAGGAGAGGACAATATCTGTCTGAGATACAACTATTTAAAAATCTGGAATCTGAGGGTGCAAAAAAATCTAAATATTGAGAAAAACTGATCAAAAATATAGTTTTAATATATTTACAGTAGGAAATGTACTACTGTAAATCTACGGAAGCCCGTTTTTGCCACTGGTTAAAAAAAAAAAAAAAAAGGTTATTGCAACTTTTTATCTCGCAATTCTGGGTTTTTTTCTCAGAATTTTCGCAATTCCGAGTTAAGTCCAATTTTTCAGAATTTCGACTTTATACTGTATTGCACAATTCTGACTTTATAACTTGCAATTGCGAGTTAATGTCTCTCAATTCTGACTTTTTTCTCAAAGAAAAACCTTTTTTTAATTTTTATTCAGTGGAACAAACAGGCTTCCATAGTAAATATCTTCATGGAACATGGATCTTTACTTAATATTCTAATGATTTTTGGCATAAAAGCAAAATCAATCATTTTGACCCATACAGTGTATTGTTGTCTGTTGCTACAAATATACCCAGCGACTTGTGACAGGTTTTGTGGTCCAGGTTCACACACACACATAGAATTTGTATTACTACAGTTTAACTACAAATACCATGGTTAAACTATGGTTAGTCTAGCCAAACCATGGGTAATTTGTGGTCACCATGGTTTAGCTATAGTAACCATGTTTTTTTTTTGTTTTATTTGTAGGAAAACCATGGTGAGTTATTGTAAGAGATGAAATAAAATCATTTTTAATGTTAAACCATGATGATGTTGATTGGGCAGGAAACACCCTTTGCTCTGAACAGCTGGTTTTGAAGCAAAGGTTTAGGAATATAGTTGACACATGTTGTGCATATATTTATTTAACTAAATCTCAGTCTTTGGGATTTGATAATCAGGGTTTTACTTTGATTAATCGTGCAGCAGAAACTGAACCAAACAAACTTGACCTCATCTGAACCACGACTGCAACAGAACAATGATGTGTACCCTTGAGTAGTTCCAAACCTGTATGAACTTCTTTGTTCTGCCGAACACAAAGGAAGATACTTGGAAGAAAATTTACGGTAAAAAACCGCAGCTGTGGTTGCCAGAATTCGCTTGTTAAAAATACAGTAACAACATTTTAGGTTTTATGGTTTTAAGTTAAATATCATAATCTCATTAACTGATATCATTTTAATATACCAAGCTATTAAAGCACTGAAATCTGTTTTGTAGCTTTGAAATACACTGATAAGCACTAAATGCAGGTGATGATGAGAAAGTCACATGGTGAACCAAAGCAGCTTTTAAATATGAACATATATAGAAGGAGCTCAGAGTCATTCACACAAACACTAAACACCATCATGATGAGACTCATTACACTGAATTAATTTAACATTACATGTAACATACAACACTAATAAACATAAAACTAAGAAGAAACATAGTTATTTCATCGAAATTCTTTTTTTTAACTCAAATACAGGGAGTTATGGGAATGTCAGTTTACGGTTTTTAACCATTTAACAGGTTTTTACAGTAGGATTTTCACAGATTTTTACAGTTAAAATGACGGTCATTTTTTACAGTGTACCGGTTTGGAACTACTTGAGGGTAAATGATGACAAAATTGTAATTTTTGGGTGAACTGTTCCTTTAAGAAAACAATAACAATGTATTATATACGGCCTTCATAGAAGGTGTTACTGAAATGTTTAATGCAATATTAAGACCTGTTGAAAAAACCTGCATATGCTGGTGAGGTATGTTTTGAAGCTGGGATGCTGGTTTAAGCTGGTCCTTAATTGGTTATGTGCTGGTCTGACCATCTTAAGAACAGCAAAGGACCAGATTAAACCAGCATCCCAGCTTCAAAACATATCTTACCAGCATATGCGGGTTTTTTCAAGCAGGGAGAATAGCCTACTTCAATGCCGAACTGAATCAAAACATGCAGTTCTGGATGTCGAGTTATCTGGCTAGTACTAACAGCACAGTCATGGATACTTAAAAAACACAGCTGGTCCACTTCACCACCCTCAACTTGTCAGCCTCAGTTCAATAATGTTAAAAATGCATTTTCCACTGCTAATTTCAGACACGTGCGGGAGGAAACACTCGCTCTCTTTATGACTTTCTGCTCTGGCACCTCCAGTAGCCACTCTCGCAGACTTTCCAACTTCGCTTTGTTTTTCCTGTAACTCTCTCCCCAGACCGTTTTTCATTTATTTACCATGACACGGTGCTCATTAGATTCAACAAGGCTTTTCTGCCCAGGTCTCCGCTGCTTTCAGGGGCATTTGGGTTTGTGAGAAAGCGTTTCTTCGGCGTAACCCTTCCCGACCTGAACGACACCGAAGCTCTTCAATAACGTGCTTCAAAGACTCTCCAAATCCGCCACGGGTCGAATGTCAGACGGGCAAAGGCCAACGGGACGGTCAGTAAAACAAAAACGAGTCTGACTACGATCTGTGACGGACATCAGATACCCAGGGAGACGGAAATCAATCACGCTTTTGGCTCAGACTGTGAGAGAGAGTCACGAAAATAATGCATCATCTAAATCAAACGGCGAATGACTAGTCAATTAATCACTCTTAAAGGAACAGTTCACCCCAAAATCAACATTTTCAGGCCATCTGTGATTAGGATGAGTTTGTTTCTTCATCGGATCTGGAGAAATGTCTCAGCAATGGTGCTCTGCAGTAAATGGGTGCCGTAAAAATTAGAGTTTAATATAAACATCACAATAATCCACAGCAGTCCATCAGTTGCTAAAAAAGAACATTATTTTGTGTATTTGGTGTAGTGCTATGTTTTTATGCGGTTTAAGGTGCATATTTTTTTAAACATTATTTTCCACATACTGTACATTATTGTTTCTCCTCTAAGTCCTGCCTACTAAAACAGGTCGATTTATACAACGCTCATCATTCTAAAAAAGCAAGGTTTGCTCTGATTGGCCAGCTGTCCAGTGTACTGTGATTGGCTGAATACCTCAAGCGTCTGATGGAAATGCTCCGCCCCTTACCATAACATGATGCTGCGTCCCGGTGCTATGACACCAAAACAATAAAACACATTACAAAGACTGTTCTTGCAGAGGTAGAATTGCCTCTCTTTCTAGTCTCTGTGCACAGCCAGCATAGACTGCTCTGTCAGCTT
>JAUCMR010000090.1:633446-646600 GCA_032357425.1 Enteromius argenteus
CAGTGAGAAACGTTCCGCGGTTCAAAAATAAGTGCGATTAAAATGCGTTAAAAAACTTAACGCGTTATTTTTTGTGTTATTAATTAATCTAAATTAACGCGTTAAAGTCCCGGCCCTAATATATATATATATATATATATATATATATATGTGATATTTGCATACTATCTCCTGATTGGTCAAGTCTTCTGTGCAGCTATTAACTATTTAAACTAGTATAAAAATAGTGTTGTGTTGATCAAACATCTGATGCAGACTTTCTGCAGACTCCAGGAGTGTGTTTGTGAATCTGTAGTGTTTCTGGCTCTTTAGGGCCTGTGGTTTGAGTCCACCCTCACATAAACTCTGTTTTTCTCCTCTTGCTGAATCAGGACATCTGCACACAGAAGCTGATTTGATGTTTTAAGGCTGTTTTGCACTTGATGTGGAGTAAACTGTATTGAAGTCACTGGCATATCGCTTTTATAAAATTTCAAATGGCAGCAGCACTGTTAATAATCAGAAGAAACAATGCTTTTAACTCATCTGATGTGAATTTCGAGTCAGATGTATGTGTTCTAGTCTCTCATGGTGTGATGATTTGGCACACTAACTAACATGAGTCTCATTAGTGCGCGAGGGAGAAGCTTGAGCTGTTTTTGGCTTCTGCCTTGATGATGGAAAATCATGCTGTGTGTGTGTGAGGAGGTGTGCCAGATTTAACCTGTTTACTAGCAAACATCTGATCATTTGAAAGCTCTTCCAATGGTTTAACTAAATGTTCATAATAATAATGTCAGGTAAATTTATAAAACAATAATATAAATACATTTTTATAATTTTATATATTTTTTTCAATTGAATAATTAACAATTTAACCATAATATGCTATTGCTTTCTTTTTGTTTTTTGAAGAGAAGCCATTTTATTTTTTCTGATCTCTATTTTAATGAAAATGTATCTAAATTCTAATAATCATAAAGAATATTGGTTGATTTCATTAAAAAAAATACAATTTAATAATTTCTAAATAATTATTGCAATTATATATTGCAATGTTTTATTTTTTAAGAAATTCTGTGTCTGTATATATTTTTCAGGGTTCTCGTGGTTTATGATTTAATACAAATGTATAATGATAAAAAAAAGGTTGTACTCAAATGAAGGCAATAATTAATGCAATCAGAATATTGTGAACAGTACTTTAATTGTATGGCAAACACAGTTCTGCACAACTGAGGTTTACTGTTAAATTAAAACACAGGTGACAAATGATTATTCTTGAAAAATAATGTTTTAAATACCTCTATTAATATTATTGATATTATTTAAGATGTACGTTCTACTGTGCAATAGTAATTTATTTCTGTCTTAAAGTTTCTTAAAGTTAGACCAACTTTGAAGAGATTTACATACTGCAGCAGTCGTTTTGCAGACAGATATAATTCTTTATCACCATTCGATAAAGTTTACAACCATATACTTTTGATTTATTCATCCATATTTTATGCCAAATTCCATTTTAATGGCTGGATTCTGCCCTGTGTGTTTTGTATTTATTGTTTTTGTATTCAGTAAAATTCACTTAGATATTCCACACACAAACACATGCACACTACTGGGTGAAATCCAGAAACTCATGCAGTTATAATAACATCTGCAGTCATAATTTATATCAATATGAGCCACACAGAGAGCCGTTTACAGCCCCGGCGGTTGACCGCTGAGACGTTCTCTTCAGTCTGAGCTAGCTAGATAGTTAGTGCTTGGTTTTTGAAAAGCCATCTTTTGGATTACAAGTTCAGGTATTTACCTGCTAATTCACCACAAGCTTGTGTGTGTCAGAATGCAAACACAGCTGAGCAAAGCAGACTCAACACAGCCAGCTCATCTGTGCAGGGTGTTATGTGTTTTCTGTAGTAAAGTGAGTATATACTGTGTGTGATGCTCTCAGGTGAGATGTTTACTGGCGTCGCCCGCGTCACGCTATTTGCGCAATCCAGTTAACATACAGAACATTTTGTTCGTGGTCAGACAGAGGCTGCATTTATTTGATCAAAATACAGTAAAAGTAGTTAAATATTATTGCAATTTTTGCAAAAGAATGTATGTTAAATGTACATTACTGTTCAAAATTTGTGGTTGGTAAAATATCTTAATATTTCTGCAAAGTCTGCACACAAAGGCTAAATTTATATGATCAAAAATTGTGACATTTTAGTAAAATTTACATAGCAGGTGGCTGTTGTGTTTGGGGTCAGTGAAATCTTTCTGAAAGATGTCCCAGCTGCTCACCAAAGCTAAATTTTATTTAATCATAAATACAGTAAAAATTGTGAAATATTATTACAATTTAAAATATCTGTATTCAATGTAAATATACAGTAAAGTTTAATTTATTTCAGTGATGCGCTGCTGAATTTTCAGCATCATTACTACAGTCTTCAGTGTCACATGATCTTTGAAAAATCTTAATAATATGCTGATTTGCTGCTCAAGAAATATTTCTGATGATTATCAATATTGGAGACAGCTGTGCCGCTCAATATTTATATGAGATCCGTTTAATTTTTCAGGATTCACAGATGAATGGAAAGCATTTATTTGACATTATAAATGTCTTCAATGTCACTTTTGATCAGTTTAATGCATCCTTGCTGATCATTATATATTTTACTGACCTCAAATTTTGAAACAGAAGTGTAATTATGCATCAAAAAGTCAAAGCATGAGTGTAAACAGTTTAATAGTCATTTATAGGTTCCTTTAGCTCTTGTATGACTTTATAATTTTGTACTGGTATGATGCATGAAGATGTGAGATGTCGTTGTAACGAATCAATTCCTGTGTTGTTGTTCTTTTCTGAACTTCCTCTAAACAGTTTATGGTTCTTGTTGAAGCCCTCGCTGTGGCACATTGGCATCAGCGCTTTATTTAACCGCTCTGAAAACCTCTTTCTCTGGAGTGAGAGGACTGATTATTCCTCTTTACCCAGCGTCCCCCGCATGATTCTTGCTGTGACGGCTTCTTAGTCCTCTTGAGAAGTTTTGTTTTGCCTTACCCAGCATTCCCGGTGACTTCAAAGCCTCTGTGATTGTTTCGTGCTCTGTGGCGGCCCATTGTGCTGGCTTTGCATATTCATGAGGATCGTCTTTCTCTCGCTCACCAATGGCTCACGGTTGGGATGCTGAGAGCTTGAAAGCAGGACACCATGAGACCTGAAGAAACCTTCAAGAAGCAGAACAATTAGACGTTCAGAGTCTGTTTTTAGTGAGGTAAGCTGAAATGCTTTAGAGTTTTAGGCAAAAACATTGTGTTTTCATGCACTGGTCAGTTGTAAGATTTTGGGTTATTTGGCTTTTTGTTATTTAATAAATGGTTTAATGAAGCTTTTTGTATCAGACTACTGGAAAGAAAACATCTAAAATACATTTTTGAGTGTTTATATTATTGCACTTGATCTATTTGCATCTGTAGACATGTTACAAAGTGTCTTTAAAGGCCTTTCTTCACTTCAGCAGCGCTGACTTACACCAGAAAATAGCAGTTTTATTTCATTCTATATTCTGACTCTGATATTCTCTTTACTGAGGGGTTTGTTCATATACCATTTGCATATATATATATTTTTTTTTTTTTGCCCCTAAGTTTGCATCTGTAGTTTCCAAATGCATATTTTTAAAGGCCATTTTATGAAAATGAGTTTGTTTTCTCCACTTCAGCACGACTTGCATAAACCAAACTTAGACATATTATTCATATCTATCTTCTAAAGGATTTTACTGAAGGGTTTGTTGATATCATTTACCTGATTTTATTATTTCACTCTATCTATTTGTCTCTGTAGATTTAATTTACAATATCTCTAAATGCTTTTTCTCAAAAACAAAGATTTTTCTCCACTTCAGCAACACTCACATACACCAAATTTTACAGTTTTATTGCTTTCTGTATTCTGAAGGGTTTTACTGAAGGGTTAGTTGACACATCGTTCACCTCATTTTATAACATTATTTAAGTGCAATCGTAGATTTCATTACAATACTTATTTTTTAAGGCCGTTTTCTAAAAAACAAGTTTCTTTCTTCACTTCAAAAGCACTCACATACACCAGATTTTACAGTTTTATTCATATCTATATTGTGAAGAATATTACTGAGGGGTTTGTTCATATATCATTCACCTGATTTTATTTTTGAATTTTATATATTTGTGTATTCAGATTTCAGTTATGTATTTTTAAAGGTTTTCTCTAAACGAGTTTTTTCTCCACTTCAGCAGCACCAACATTTCTATGTTCTGAAGGTTTTTGCTGAGGTGTTTGTTTACATATCATTCACCTGGTTTTATACAACATTATATTTCTAATTTAATTCTAATTTCACTTTTGACAGCAGTTTTAAATTTTTGCAGTGATTAAAAAGGGAAAACAAAAATTTCCTTTTAATTCTAATTTGTCGACATAATTAAACAAGAATATTGAACCTGACTTGATCTAATATTTATATACATTTTCTGGAAATTAGTGCATGTTCAATTAGATAATGCCTTGTTTGCATATGTAAACATTTCCAAAGCCAAAAACCACTATTTTAACGCTACAATAGCAGCACCTAGTGGTGAAGAATGAATCTGCATTTTCATTCAGACCAATGTGTTAACACTAGCAAGTGTGTGGGCAATATGCTAATGTTTAATGTTGACGTCAACATCAAACGGCTTGGGATTTGTTTTAAAAAAGTTACTCGGACAGGGGTCTGAGACTAAAATGTAAATCTGTTTCAGAGCTGTTTCAAATGAACTTGCGCTGACTTATCTTAAAAACTAGTTCTGTCAAATGCTTAATTGCAAAAGTTTTTGTTTACATGCTATATCTGTGTATTCTGAATAGTCTATATTTATTATGTCTATATAAATACACACACACATGTAAATATTTAAGAAAAATGTGTTTTGTTTATATATTAAATATATTTATATATGATGCAATTTATATGAATATAAATATATTCATGTACATTTTTTCATAGTATATGCTGTATGTATGTGTCTTTATATATACATAATAAATTTACATAGTACCAACACATATATTATGGAAGGAAAAACATCTATTTCGGATGCGATTAATTGCGATTAATCTTTTAACAGCACTGAAACATGTTAGCGCGTTTGTTTTGTCTTAAGATGCACACCAGTAATGCTTTTTTCTAATGCCTGTTTATTAAAATGACTTAAATGTCCTAACTGAGCTTGCCTAATCCTGGCTTAAGCTAAGCCTTGTCTGTGAAACCGGGCCTTAGAGTCGACTCTTTCTTTTGAGAGACAATAACAGTGCACTTTCAGATTGAAAACGTTTCCGGATGTTTTCATTCACTTAGAGCTGTTACACACTGCATGAAAGCTCGTTTTCAAAAGGGGCACTTTAAACCTCTAACATGCACAAATGAACATGTCAGGATACAGGATAATCAGATGTCTCTAATGTTGTGTCTGAGACGGCTGTAGTAAGTGCAGTTCAGGAGGTGTTGAAGGATGGTCCGGAGATGCCTATGGTCTGAAGGCATCGGGTGCCACGACCCGACTGGTTTCCCACCTGCGTGCAGCTGTTGGCTCATAGGAAGTGGAATGTCTTTCCCAGATTCCGTGACCGAACTCTCAACGACCGCTCAAGACAGAGAAGAAAAAAAAGCGCGGCAGAAAATCCCCTGTTGAAATTTCACAGTGGCAGGGGTCAGAGTCGCTGTCAGGCGGAACATCGCTCACGGATCGCATTCCGTCGGTCGCTATTGTAATTCAAGAGTCCGTGCCATCGCGACTGCTAGCACCCGCGTCTTTGTTCCTCACTCGAGTCGTGAATTTTGCGGTTGTCTCACAGATTTTCCAGCTGCATGTGAGCGACAGTGTCGTCTGGCCGTAAATCCACAGACTCTGAACCTCTTGCCTTTTCTCATGTCTGTGAGGGAATGCTAACTGCAGCTTTTGTGTGTTTTGCCCAAGGGTTTGTTGGTTAATTATAGTTCCAACAATAATAAAACCATTTAAATGGATAGTTCACCCAAAAATAATGATTTACCTTCACGGTATTGCAGACTCTCTGTATTTTGTAAATCACAAAAGAAGACATTTAGCAGAACTGTCACGCTATTTTATTTCAATGCCAAACACAAGAAATTATTTGTACAACTTGTGTGCTTTATTTCAAGTCTTATAATGCATAAGAAACCATTTAAATGTCGACACATTTTTACTAGGTTTGACTTCAGAAGTTTTTTTTGTTTGTTTTTTTGAAAGAAATGACTTTTTATACTTCACAGACACATTAAATTGATCAAAAGTGACAGTAAATACATTTATAATGTTATAAAATATTTCTATTTCAAATAAATGCTGTTCTTTTGAACTTTCTGTTCATCTGTGAATCCTGAAAAAATAAAACGTATCCCGGTTTCCACTAAAATATTGAGCAGCACAACTGTTTTTAACATTGATAATAATCAGAAATGTTTCTTGAGCAGCAAATCAGTATATTATTATGATTTCTGAAGGATCATGTGACACTGAAGACTGGAGTAATGATGCTGAAAAATGATGCACAGGAATAAATCACATTTTTATATAATAATATTTCACAATTTTTACAGAATTTTTGATCAAATAAATTCAACCTCGGTGAGCAGCAGAGACATCTTTCAAAAATCTAAAAAAAAAAATTAGTGACCCCAAGTATACACCCACTTCATACATAAATGTAAAAAAACTTTGATCAAATAAATTTAGAGCAAACTTTGAATAAATATTGAAATCTTTTACCAACCACAGATTTTACAGAGTGTACTTATTCAAGGGCGTATGCACTTATTAATAGATAGAAAGAAAAATAATTAATAAGAGAAATAAAAGAGAACGTTCAAGTTATATTTTAGGTTGTTATTCACCAGAAAGTGCAAAACTTTTGATATTCATTTGTTATTTTTGTGAGCTTGAATGTTGACAGGATTGAGTTCTTGGCCAGGTCTGGTGTGTTTCTTGTCTCGCTCTTCTCTGCAGTGTTTTTTGCTGTCACTGATTCATATTTCGGGCGGTGGAATCAGAGCGTGCAGCCCCTCACATTCCCCCGGACGGCCCATTTCTCAGCAGCGGGCCTCACGCTGGGCGTCTGATGGAGCTCACGGCCGGTGTGTGACCGGCCCTGACCTACTCACAGCTTCCCGAGAGCTCGCCCCGATCGCATGTAATCACAGCAAACGAGCGCTGACAGCACCGATGCTGCGGTCACATCACTGCCGCCCCACTGAACTCCCAGCAGCCCACGCTATTGTTCCCGCTCTCACTTTCTCTTTGTGTTTAGCCCATCCACAAACATCCATTCACACACACACACTAACTCCCACCTTCACAGCGCCACGGCTGGAGAAAGATGAAAGTGTGGTGTGAGTTGAGAGTAGGGTTACACTAATCAGTGTAGGAATAACACTAATAAAATATGCATTAGTTTTATGGCATATTTAAATCTATGTTTACTGAAGGAAATCAGAATATTGCCTTGCAGTTGTTAAGAAGTTCTTAACAGTTTTTCGGACCTGTTGTTTTTTGGTTGCTAGGGTTTCATTAGTGGTTGCTAAGGGCATGTACAGTTTTCTGAGTAGAGATTGATGAAATTTTTTGTCACTATAAAAAAAAACAACCTATATATATATATATATAATAGTAATAGTACTTCTGTTATTAATAATAATAATAATAATTATTATTATTATTATTATTAATGATAATAATAAATATTAAGTATTAGTGGTAATATTAAAATTGTTAAAACATTGTTTATTATTATTGTTATATCTATTTTGTATGTTATTTTTTCATATAACATAACATAACATAATGTAATTATAAGATAACATAACTATAAATATAGTAAAAAATGTTAATAGTAAAGATACTAATAATAATATTAGTCAGCTATTATTATTATGTTTGTTTCTGCTGTTTTATTTATACGTTTTAACACATTTATAATGAAATAAACATTAGATTACTACAATTGAAACATGTTGTGTTTTGATGTTTCTTATTATTTATAACAATATCATCATCATCATAATATTGACAAATTAAGTTCATTTTGATGAAGTGAAATGTGAAAAGTGAAATGACACAATACACAATATTAATTAAAGTGTGAATATTGGTAAAAGAAAATAGCAGGATTCATGTTTGGTGCTCAGCATCTGGTATAAAAGCCTTCTCTGTGATCTTCTAGATGTTGTTCTCTGGTGCAGCAGGTGCGTCTGATCACTTTCTTCAACAGTCTGATCTGCTGAACACGTGAGGTTCATTTCTCATGTGAATCTCTGTGCTCTTGATGTAATCCCAGTAATGGCACAAACTCTTAATCGGCTTAAGTTGTATGTGTGGGTGAGTGTTTGGGTGAGATTAGGGCGAGAGGGGTGTTTCGTGGCCTGAGGTGAGTCCCGCCGTCACCTGATGTGTGAAGAGCTTTTGTCATGCGCTCTTTCTGCTCTTGTGTGTTTTCACTGCTGCTTTGTGTTCTTTATCCCACCCATAATGAGCTGTCAATCAGCCTCTGGCACCCTACAGGGGAAAGGAGGAAATGCTTAACCGACCCGGCAGGAACTAGTTCTTACAGCACTCTGAGTGAGAATACATGGTGTGTCATTTGCTTTCATGTTTTCGATGTCAAACTACATGGAAATTTTTTTCTCCCATAAACTTGTTATTTTATATACATATAAAATGTTATTTTTAATAGGTTGTTAAACATAAGTAAATGATCACTAGTATTAGAGCTCATAATGATGCAATCAAATTGCTAAGTATTAGTAGTAAGTTCATAGTTTAACCAGTTAAACGCCACTAGCTATGATTAAACACTGGTTTAGACAGTTAAAGGTAATTCAGGACACCGCATCACAGCATAGTATCATCAGGTGCACCCTAAAATACATACTATGCAATATGCACTATTATTTTGAGTATTGTACTCGCACTTAAAATTCTGAAAAGGAAAAAAAGGCACTTTAAACACACAGACGATGCACTTAAAGGGTTAGTTTACCAAAAAATTAAAATCAGCCAATGTTTTACGTACCCTCAAAGCGACTTTCTTCTTTCAGACGAATCCAAGTGTTTCAAAGTGAGTAAGCAGGTGTTTTTTTCTTCAATAGTCCAAAAAGAGTAGAATAAAGTGCATGCATCCATAATAAAATGTGCATCATATAGCTAGAATGGGTTGCATATATGACAGTCAGGGGAAGTGAGAAAAAATATATTTTATATGTATTTGTAGCAATAACCAACAATTTTATCAAAATTATCCTTTTTTTCTTTTATGCTAGAAATCATTAGGCTATTAAGTAAAGATCATGCTCCATGAAGTTATTTGTAAAATTCCTACCGTAAATATATCAAATTGTAATTTTTGATTAGTAATATACGAAGAGTTAATTTTCAAAAACGCAGTTTTTAACAATCATCATGTTTTGTTCACTGTGAATTTCAATTAATCTCAATCAAACTGCTTATTAACAGTTATTTTGACTAGTCTATAACTCGTAAATAATAAAACATGATTTTTGAAAATGAAAAAACCCCAGAGTTATCTGTTTTTGCAAATAAACTCTTTTTATATCGCTAAGAACATCATTTAACTTTAAAGGTGATTTTCCCAGTATTTAGATCCCAGTTTTGCACCCTCACATTCCAGATTTTTAAAAAATAAAACCTTTTTGTCCAAATAGTTGCTTTTAACATCTGAAGAACCTTTCTGTTTCACAAAAGCTTCTTTGTGGCGAAAAAAGGTTCTTCTGATTATAAAACGATAAGAAAGAGATGCTTTTTTGACCGAATGCTTCTCTGTGGAACCAAAAATGCTTCTCCCGTGAAGAGCCTGTTAAGCACCTTTATTTTTTAACAGTGTATCTCGGATCCTAACAAACCCAACATCAGTGGAACGCTTATTTATTTGATGTATAAATCTCAATTTCAAAACACTGACCCTCATTACTGGTTTTGTGCTCCAGGGTCACAAATGACCCTTTTAAAGCGCCGGTGAGGGCAGACGCTGTGGTCATGTGACTCACCGAGTGCTGGGGGCTGTTTTTGGGGGCCCCTGGCCTCCTTTCAGCCGACGGCCCTCCCCTGTGTGTGAGGAGGGTCCGCTGGGGTCCCGGCTGAGCCGTAGAGATCAACTGCTGCTTTTATTGTCTCTCCACAAGGTGTCCGGAGCGCAGGGGCCGTCCCAATCGCAGCAAGAGAGTAACACCCTCTTTCTCTCTCTCTCTGTCCGTCGCAGGCCAGCCGTCAGTGTGGAGTAACTGTGGAGCGAGCGGAGTGTGTGTGTTTCCATGCCCGAGTCTCAGGGATGGAGCTACAGGTTCGGACATCGCTGCTGTTTCTGCTGGGTCTGCTCTTGTCCACTCAGGGTGAGTATTAGCCATCTCCTTCTGCTGTTTTGGGCATGTTCGGCAGCGTTTAACTGCGGTCTGTTCGCGTCTGACCATGTCATGTTTCGTGTTTAGAATATTTGTCGGACAGGCGCCAGTGCTGCGTTTGCCAAATATGCACCGGGGAGAACTATAAAATGCATTCCGTTTAAAATATGCATGGGTAGTTGACGCACAACCTGAACGAGGAGTTTGTTTTCAATCAACACTGAGATTTTAGGTTGACATGTACATGCATGTGTGTTTTTTAGAAAGTTTCTAATCACTTGTTAAATGCTGCTGCGGCGACAAATGAGCTTTAAAGAATGTATGACATAATTATTATGAGTTATCATGAATGAGAAACAGAAAAATGCTGTTTTAGGGGAAGCTATATTGTGGATTATTCATGATTTTGGTCTTCATCAGAATCCATTTCAGCTATTTTTCAATATATGGATCGGTAACTGATGCTAAATGTTTCTAAGGAGTTTAATTTTTTTAACCAAAATGAAGATTTTAGGTTAAATGTATATTCATATGTAAAGCGTGTAATAAAAAGCGTCTCTGGAAAGTTTGTAATCACCTGTTAAATGCTGTTCTTTAAGGGAGATTAGGGGACACTGTATTGTGGATGAAGATATTTTGGTCTTCACTAACTTTTATTAAAAACTTTCAGAGTTCATTTTAGCTCATATTTAATATATGCAGAGGTAGTTGAAGATTTTAGGTTAAAATGTATATGTAATGTATTTTTAAAGAAAAGCGTGTTTATGGTCACTGGGAAGTTTCTAATGACTTCTTAAATGCTGCTGCGGTGAGAATTGAGCTTTAAAGTTTTAATGACATTAATATAATGAGTTATCATGAATAAGAATCTGAAAAATGTTGATTTAGGTTATATCTTTAAGGAGTTTGTCACATTCAACTGATGTCAATTTCATGTATTGTGTGACGATTTTGTGGTCTTCATGGACTTTTATTACAATTTTAAGATGACTTTCAGAGTTTAATGCATGGATAATTGATGAAAAATGTCTCCATGAATTTCAGTTTATTTATGTAAGTGCTGAGATTAGGGTTTTTAGGATTTTGTCACACTACAAAAATGTGAACTTAATGTCTTTACTGTAGATGTTTCACATCCAGAAGACATTTTTGACATCATAAATCTTTATTAAAAAGTAAAAATGTTTTTCAGACTACATTTCAACTCATATTTAATATAGAAGTTAACACAAAATGTGTCCATGGAATTTTTAATTTTTGTTTTAGGTGTCTAAAGTGTTCCTGTTAAATTTTCCATTGACAAATGAACTATTAAAAGTGATCCGTCAATTAATATAATCATGAATAATAATTGTAAAATACTGTTTTGTCCCACTGTGAAACATCAGCTTAATGTTGAATCTTTACTGTGAGTGTTTTTGGCTTCATAAACATTTATTAAAATGTTAACATGACAATTTCAGCTTATATTTAATATGCATGGGTATAGTTGCGTCCATGGAGTTAATCTGCACAGAGATATTAGGTTGTACATGCATGTGTGTGTTTTAGGTCTGACCTGCTAAATGCTCCTTTAGTGACAAATGAATGCAATTGTCTGTCCATTAAAATTATGAACAATCATGAACCATATTAATGAAATGCTGTCTAGGACATGCAACTTGATGTAGAAAATACTAGGTGTAATTCATCGTCTGAATTCGGTTTTCAAATCATTTTGGGGTAAAATTGATTGTGAAGAGGCTAGTTTAACATGTACGAAGTGGAAAAACCTGCTGGGTTTTTGCTGGTCTCTGAGGCATTTGGCGAAGTCTTGGAGAAGGATCTACTGTCAGACACTTGTTAAACACACAGTTGGGCGTCAGACTGTAAAATCAATTCCACTCTCTCAGCCCACACACACACAGATGAACAAACACCCGCACATGCGCTCGCCCTCACCTAAAATAATTGAAACCCCTGTGAGTCACACTGAGGGTCAGAAATATCCCGCAGCTGGTGTACGTTCACATGGATTTACTGTTTCAGCTGCCGTTCAGCGTGATGTTAGTGATCTACTTCAAGAGTCAGATGTGTTCGGGAGGCATAAGTCTGTCCTGATGATGACTTTCTTACATTTATATTGCATTTGAGCAGATGCTTTTATGCAGCAACCATTGTTTAAAGATACACTCTCAGAAATAAAGGTACAAAAGCTGTCACTGGGGTGATACCTTTTGTACTTGTGTACCTGTTAGGTTCAAATATGTACACTTTAAGTATTAATATGTACCTTTAAGGTACCAAAATAGACTCTTTAGGTACAAACATGTCTCTTTCTAAAGGTACTGCCCCGGTGACAGCTTTTCTACCTTTATTTCTGAGAGTGAACCTGATAAAGGTCATGCAACTGAAACATTGTTAATAAAGATTTTTGATTTTTGACTTTTTATTAGTGCTGTCAAACGATTAAATTATGATTAATCCACATCCAAAATAAACGTTTTTGTTTACATTATATCCATGTGTACAGCGTATATTTATTATGCATATAAATACACAAACATGCATGTGTATATATTTAAAAAACTGTTTATATATATGTTTAATATATATATATTTAAATGTAAATATTTTCAAAATATATACTGTATGTGTGTGTATTTATATATATATATAGATAGATAATAAATATACACAGTATACACGCATATTACTGTATGTAAACAAAGACTTTTATTT
>JAUCMR010000090.1:650795-655795 GCA_032357425.1 Enteromius argenteus
AAGACTGGAGTAATGATGCTGAAAATACAGCTGAACATCACAGAAATACATTACACTTTAACACAGATTCACACAGAGAAATGTAGAGTTAAATTGTAATATTTTATACATATTTTTTTTTTTATCAAATACATAGAGTAATAAATAATGGAGATGAAGTTTGAGTTTTGAAAAGTTAAAGTTAAAAAATGAATCTTGATTCTGATTGGTTGAGCTGTGTTCGAAGCTGTTGTAAAATACTCTACAAACAAACACCTTTGTTTATGTTTGTGTGTTGCTCGGCAACCACTTTGTTGCAACCAGAGCTGTTGAGTTGCGACACGCTTTGATCTCGCCGCCGTGTGGTTTACAATTGCGTTTTATTCTGGGAAGGGATGAAGAGACTTATTTAATATGCTTATTATTTATATTACAATAAGCATAGTATTTAGGGTTAAATTCCAGTGCGAAGAGGGAAATTAGAGGCGTTTGGTGGCCAGAAAAATTATATTCCTATGTAATGCCATGGTTTAACCACTACAAGCGGGAAAAAACAGCTAAAACCAGCCTAGGCTGCTTGGCTGGTCTTAGCTGGTTTATGCTGGAAGTAGCTGGTTTTAGCTGGTCATTGACAGGCTGGAAACGTGGCCAAAACCTCTCTAAAACCAGCCTGCTGACCAGCTTAAACCAGCTAAGACCAGCCAACCAACCTTTTTCAGCAGGGTGGCTGTTTAATAAATATAACCTACATAATAGCTTATAAGTTTTGCTTTTTGAAAATGTTGAATTTAAAAAGTGTAATTATACCCACATCCCAGTATTATTTTAGAACATTCGTGTATAAGCGAAGGTTAAAAAAGGTCAGCAAAGATGGAATTTAACCCAATAAAAAAATTAAATAAGGTTTAAAAAAACACAAGGACACCAGCAGCATTCAGGGAAACTCTTTCTTGTATTCCTTCAATGGGCAGACTTTACTGAAACTCGTTCAACTTCCTACAAGCAGAGAAAGATTGCAGAAAGATTAAAAATGTGATAAATAACATTGAGGTGTTTCTCACGCCATCTAACTCCAAATATAGCATAACTGCCTATTATCTAAAACTAAACATTAACTATAATGTGTTTCATAAAATACAACTACTGGCCAGATATCCAAGAGGTAAAATAATGCGTTAAAATGTCAAAAGCTGCTGTGATTTCCTCAACTTTCTGACAAGTGTGTTTGAGAAGCACTGAAATGACATGACTTCAATGCTGAACTATTGGCTGCTCCATGACACGCTTTAGCTTCTTGGGGCTTATTGCTTTATTTTACATCATATGATGGTAGTAAATGAATAAAATCATAAATCACAGCAGCAGAAGCAGCTCGTCAAGTCGTGTTTGTGTTTGTCACATTCCTCTAATTCAGCACACAAGCAGCCGGCGTCTCGTTAGACGAGCTTCCGTAACGAATCCGAGCCGCGCGGGGAAACCGAGGGCTTCCTGACAGGATCCGGATCAGATTCCTGCAAACAGAACCCGATCCAGCGGTGACGGCCCCCGCATGGCCTGCACCTGTGGCCCCGGGGACCGAGCTCACGCTCCTCAAAGAGACTCTGTTTCTCACCGTATGAGCTCAGAAAGAAACATTTCAGAATCAAATCGACATCAGCATCACGGTTCATTAGAACGACACAGATGTGATTAAAACGGCAATTAAAAAAGTCAACATGACTGATCAATTCTATTATCTGAATGTATTTTGAATTTAATGTATTTTATAGATTGTAATATTTATATATATATGAATACATAATTATATTATATATAAAACATTAATTACATGTAAATTACATAATTATGCATATAGTTATGTATACATATCAATGATAACTAGAATTTATGTGTGTGTGTGTGTAGAAATTAGTTATTAATGCACTTGTGAAAACAATGTATAAATATAGCAATTATGTGTTAAATGTATTACACCAATGAAAGTATTTCATTGAAATAATATAGGTATGTATTTATATATATATATATATAAATAATAAACATGATTTTAATAATAAATAAAATGATAAATATTTATATATATGATATCATTTTATTATTCAATATAAAACTAATATAAATATAACAAACATATATTAAATCAATATATATGTACAGTATATTTAGAAATAATTAATTACATAAATGCATTATTTAGTGAATATTACAATATAAATATGCTATATGACAGGTTTCTGGAAATGAATTTGCAGTCAGTCATACAGTTAAATGTCATCAAATTTATAAAATAGATCGTATGAGTTTATTTTAAATGAAAGTGTATTGAAATATTGGTTTATATTATTAGCATTTTTCCTGTGGAGGTGTGTTGATGTTGAAATGGTTTCATACACAGAATCAACAATAAATAAAGAGGGAAACACACTGACTGTGATTGATTCTGACCAGTTGAAAACAGACCAGTAGGGTGAATAGGAGGAGGGGGTATTAGTTTGACTGACCAATGACAGACAGGAAGAGTGATTGGGTTAGAAACTGAGTTCTGAATAGTTTAGATCAGTGATTTTTGTCTGTGTGTGTGTAATAATAGCTGCTCGTATTGACACCGCACACACTCAGATGATGGAGCTCAGACAGCTGCAGATCCTGGCACTGCATGAAACACACACACACACACACACGCACAGGTGCGGTTTATCCGTGTCCCTGCGGCCCTGTGTGTGTGGGATCGATGGGCCCCGGCTCTCTGTGTGTCTAAACATGGTGTGGAAAGCTGCTGCTGTCGCATGCTTTTGTTCGGGGACGGCTCCTGATTTGTCTTCGCTCAGATTTCACTCGCTTCACGAACACATCATAAACCAGACTCATATGTTTACTGTAGTTATGAGGAAGCTCAATTAGTCAGTTAGCTGATTATTTCATTCAGAGTACAATACAGTAAGATTTCAGATATATCACTATATCTCAACACATTTACTGAATGTTTACGCATGAGTTATGATTTATTCTACAATTTAGTTTTTAAAGCATGACTTGTTTTTTCTTTATTTATTTGGAAATGTGGTATAGTTTAATTTATGATTTTTTTTTTCTTTATTTTATATTTCATTTTAGTTTTAATAAACAGTTTATCAAGTGAAACTAAATCTTGCCTTACAAGTAGTTTATAATTAAAGGTTGCTATTATAAATGTTAATTTTAATTAATTAATTAATTCATAAATAAATACATTTCAATTAATGTCAATTTTAAAGGAACCAAAAAATGTTTTAATTGTTTGTTTTATTTTAGTTGCAGTTAATTACAGTAAGCCTGTTGTATTTAATTTATTTAATTTAGTTAATTTTATTTCATTTTGTTTTGTAAAATTAATAATATATAAATTAGTGTAAAAATAAATCCTTTGAGAAAGATTATTTATTTATTTGTTTATTAATTTATTTATGGCTGTGGCTCTGCATGTTAGAAAACAGTAGTAGTAATAATAATAATAATAATAAGCATAATTCTGCCAGCGTTTGTTTCGTGTGATGGTTTGATTCATTCGACACAGGTTTGATGTGATTTCCCTAAAGGTCAAAGGTTAAAGCAAATGTAGACAGATTTGTGGATCGTAACAATGCTTACGTCTGATTATTGAATATTAGATATGTTGAGCTCAGAGAGCCGGTGTGTGTGTGTGTGTGTGTGCTGATGGATGAAGAGTCTGACTCCTGTGTGAACTCACAGAGCTCAGAGGTCTGTGTGTGTGTGTGTGTGTGTGTGTGTGTGTGTGTCTGCTAGATTTACTCCCTACACCTGGAGAACTCAACAACTTGATCCCTCTCTCTCTCTCTCTCTCTCTCTCTCTCTCTCTCTCTCTGTCTGCTCTCGTCATTCACATCAATGCGTGTTTATTTATTAAACTACTAGACTCTAGAAATGAGCCTCATAAGTAATATGAGGCCCAAATCTATTTTTTTAAATTATTATTATTATTTTAGTGTTTTTTTTGTTTTGTTTTTATTTTTATTTATTTATTTCTAAAATGGCAAAAATAAAATAAATTGATAAATAAATAATAAAATAACAAAAAAGATTTCTCCATAATCTATGTGTACATTTACGATTATTGTATTCACACATGAATCATAATCACAGGAATTGATGTTTGACATGAAATTCTAATAATGCGAAAAAAATCTTAATTCAATTTTTTATGATTATTTTTTGTGGCACAAAAAAAACAGTATACCAACAGCAGAAAATGTCTGTTCACCGCAACAGAGCCGGAAAGACTAAATAGAGAGAAAAGCAAAGCAGTGTTTGACGAATGAGCTCCGGCGCTGCTGCTTTGTGTGCTTAAACTCTCTGTAAGTGTTAGAATCAGTGACACAAAACCTCTGTTTCTGCTGATCTCAGCCACTTACACAAACTTATGAGTGTGTGTGTGTGTGTGTGTGTGAGACATAGTTTCAGGTTTCTGTGTGACCTTGCTGGTTTGTCGTCACTGATCTCCATTGTTTATTGCTTTAGTGCTTTAGTTATGTTCATGTGAGGAGGTTTATATTATGTTTGAGCTGTTTACTAATGATCATCTCGACTCAGAGGAGTGTATTTATCTCAGGACAGTTTGTTTTTCAGTTTCAATGTGTTTATAATATTGATAAATTATTGTACATCCATATAGCCAAAGCACTTGTGGTGCAGAACAACAGTAGCACAAAACAAGAAGATATATATATATGAAGTGTCATTGCAGTGCCATAAAAATGAAAATAACATTAGAAATATTAAGATAATAAGTAAGGTTAAATTTTTTTCTAATATTTTTATGTTTTTACATTTTTTTTGTTAGAAATGAAGAGATCAAAATAATTAATTAAGTGCATAAATAAGGTAATATAATAACAATTATAAGAGCAGCAGTAAATGTAATGAAAAACTGAAAGCAACAACTTTTTTCTATTATGAAGCACTGAACTAATTATTGAATAAATACATTTAAAAAAATACAGTTTTGCTTTCTTCTTAATAGTGAA
>JAUCMR010000090.1:660795-664680 GCA_032357425.1 Enteromius argenteus
GGTTCAGAGAGACCGAGATCTATCAGACCGTCCTCATGAGACACGAGAACATCCTGGGTAAGGTAGCTCCTGAGTAGTGCTACACCCATATACATTTTTCAATGAGCAATGCCGATATCTTAGAAAGCTGGATAGTAAAAAAAAAAAACATTATTTCAATTACTTATTTATTAAGAAATGGCAAATATTGGTCAACATATCGGTATCTCAGTAGTTATGAATAGTCAGATAAGATCCAGTTTTAAAAATGTAAATATCGGCTGATATATTGGTTGACCACTAGCTGTAATCTGTCACATCAAATCTGAAAGTAGAAAAACAATGGCCAAATATTGGCCGATATATGAGGTTAAGGAGTAGTTCTGGCTGGTCTGATCAGATCCAACTGAAAAAATGGCAAATATTGGCCAACGTATTGTTTGAACGGTAGTTCTGACTGGTCTTATCAGATCTGGAAAAAACAACTAGGACTACTTGAGATTGGTCACGTGAGATCTGATTAACAAAAAAAGCCAAATATCATCCAATACATCGGTTGAACACTGGTTCTGTCCAGTCATATCAGATCCAAATGAAAAAATGGCAAATATCAGCCGATATATTGGTTGAGGACTAGTTAAGATTGGTCAGACTAGTTCTGAAATTAAATAAGTGTCAAACATTTGCTGATATATCGGTTGAGCACTAGTTGTGATTGGTCAGGTCAGATCCAAATAAAAAAATCCAAATATCGGCCGATAAATCAGTTAAGGACTAGTTGTAATCAAGTCTAAAATAATATGATTTGTAAATATTATCTGATTTATTGGTTGACCACTCCTTGTGATCGGTCAGATCAGGTTTGAAGCCTAATATCAACCAATATATTGGTTAAGGAATAGTTGCAATTGGTCAGATCGGATCAGAAATAATAAAAAAAGGTAATTATCAGCCGATATATATCGGTTGAGGACTAGTTAGATTGGTCAGATCAGATCTGGACTTAAATAATTGCCAAACACTGGCCGATATATCGGTTGAGCCCTAGTTCTGACTGGTCAGATCTGTCCGTTTCCCATGTTCCCGTCAGGTTTCATTGCGGCTGATATCAAGGGCACGGGTTCCTGGACCCAGCTGTATCTGATCACAGACTATCACGAGAACGGCTCTCTGTACGACTACCTGAAATCCACCACGCTGGACACCAAAGCTCTGCTGCGGCTGGCGTACTCCGCCATCTCCGGCCTCTGCCACCTTCACACCGAGATCTTCGGCACGCAGGGCAAGCCGGCCATCGCTCACCGAGACCTGAAGAGCAAAAACATCCTGGTGAAGAAGAACGGAACTTGCTGCATCGCTGACCTCGGGCTCGCCGTCAAATTCATCAGGTACTTCACCACATTACACTGATGTTAGACAGAGATCTTCTTAGCCAAGCTTACATTCAGAGTGAATTTTAGGACAGGTTACAGATTATGTAATACACAATATCATTTTTATTGGGATTTGTGTTTTGTGGGGGGAAAACAATACACAGGCATTTGATTTGATTTATTTTAGACAAACATTACATTTTAGATAAACATTACATAAACAGCATGAACAGCATTGTAATGTAAGTATGTAATAATGTTTTTTTTTCTTTATAAATGAATAAAGCAGTTATACAAGACTATTGATATATATATATATATATATATATTAGCATATGTAGTGTTGAATTTTGTAAAATGTAATTTTTTGAAACATAAGATATATACCTACTATCATTATGACTTATCAGGCAAAACACAAAAAAAGTTAAATAAAACTATAAAAATTTAGAAATTTTATATATATTTAAAATTTAATTGTGATGAATCACATCCAAACTGTTTTATAAATATATAAATATATATATATATATATTTACATGTGTGTATACTGTGTATATGTATTATGTATATATAAATACGCACATATGCAGTATATATTTAGAAAATTTTACATGTATTTACATATGTATATTTATATTCATATAATATTGTATAAACATTTCATATTTTCTGAAATATGTACATGCATGTGTGTGTATTTGTGTATACATGATAAATATACATTGTACATTATGTTGAGTGAATAATGTGACAGCAGCTAAATATGTAGAATGTGAAAGAGTTGATGATTTTATGATGGTGTATGTGTGTGTTTACTGTCCTTGACGTTTGGCTGCTGTGTGTGTTGTCAGTGACACTAATGAAGTGGACATCCCTCCGAACACACGGGTCGGCACCAAACGCTACATGCCTCCGGAGGTGCTGGACGAGAGCCTGAACAGCTGCCATTTCCAGTCCTACATCATGGCAGACATGTACAGCTTCGGCCTGATCCTGTGGGAGATGGCCAGGAGATGCGTGTCCGGCGGTGAGTCCAGCACAGTGTGATCTGTCAGGATCTCATTCTGTTCTGTAGCCCTTATAGCCTTTGTAGACTCAGTTCAGACCCTAGAGGCAAAAACTGTGTCATGCATTGGTCAGTGTCGAGATTTTGTGTTATTTGGCTTTTCTCAAAGTATTTGGTTCAAAGCAGTGAAAAGAAGACATTCAAAATACACTTTTATGTGTTTATTTTATATGTAATGTATTCAAAGTGTAATTAATTTTTTAATGATTGATTGATTCATTCATTTTTTTACCCTATTCACTAAATTCATATATATTTATATAAAAAAATATATTAAAGAGTTATAAGTTGTGAACCAAACCAAACCCAACCAATTAACCAAACAACTGACATGAATGACATTACAAATGTTGTAATTTGGGGAAAAAATATATATACAATATTAATAATAGAAATAGATAAATAAATAAAATCCAAGTAAAAAGTAAAGTAAAAACCAATTCATAATAAAAGCAATAAAAAAAGAAAATTAAAAATAAAAGAAAAAGTAGAGAAATAAAAAGTAGAAAAAGAAAAGACTGTGAAGTAAATGAATGTAATGAAGGGAAGCAGTACAATCCCATGAAGCACTGCAAAGACAAAAATAGAGCAATATAAGACTGTTGATATAAAGACATTGTGTAAAGGACGAGTGGGTGGAAGTGATTTCTGTGCAGAATCATCAATAATGTACTTTTTCCTGCAGGAAGTCTGTTGTTGAACCCAATTATTTTCCAGTAAGTTGAAATAATGTGGGTTGATGGAAGCAATGAGTAATGTTTTAGCTCATAGTAGATATGAATAATTTTGAATCTGATGAAGTATTCACTTATATTTTTTATCGTTCCTGTTCTAAACCTGTTCAATTAATTAGGATTTATTAAATATTCATACTTCAAGTGGAGTTTGTATGTGTAATAGAACTAGAGTGAGAAACAGGATTTGTTTGTGCCTTTACTGTAGTAAAGACCTCTGAATGAATGCAGTACCTGGCTTTGAACAGTTCTGGTATAAACATGTCAACTTTCATATAATGAAAAGATTGTTAAAAAGATTTCAACAGTTAAAATTATGTGCTATTACTGATAAGAATATTGTATGTCATCCGGTTTCCAAAAATGTCTGTTTTAAAATTCGTTAATTCTGATTTATTTATTTATTTATTTTACTTTTTTTTAGTAGAGTAGATGACTAAAGCACAATGGAAGTAGTGAGGTGGGCAATAGAAACAAATTTAGTGTAATGTTACATTAAAGGGTCATATGATGTTGCTAAAAAGAACATTATTTTGTGTATTTGGTGTAATGCAATGTGGTTTAAGGTTCAAAAAACACATTATTTTCCACACACTGTACATTATTGTTTCTCCTCTAAGCCCCGCCTCCTGAAACGAGGTGTGCTCTGATTGCAAAACAATAAAACACATTACAAAGCAGGCATTTGTTGATCCAGTGGAGACATAATTACTGATTATCATGACTTAGT
>JAUCMR010000090.1:673521-687283 GCA_032357425.1 Enteromius argenteus
CACATACAGTCTGTACAGTAGAAACACCATTACACCTATGGAGAGACCCCAGAAAACATGGAAACACAACATGTGTGTGTGTGTGTGTGTGACTGACCTCAGACAGCGTGGTGTTGAGCTGGAATATCTGTCCTTCTCCCTCCACTTGTCTCACACACAGCTTGCAGGAGAGCTCGAGTGTGGCGGCACTGAAGCGCTCCAGAGTGAAGGTGCAGTGAAGGTTCCTCTGAGAGCCGCTCCACACCTGCTGGAACGTCAGCTCCTGAAACACACACACACACACACACACAGTATCAGCACCAGCACAAATACAACACGAATAACCAAAACCTGCTAATATATTCTGTATTTTCCAGAAAAAAAAGAAAAAGAAATCAGACTGGGTCACAATTGCATTAGTTGAGGTCAGGAAAGCGATTCTGCTCCCTGAAGGCCAACACAGAGAGACTGAGGAGGAGCTTCTTCCCGCAGGTGTTATAGTACACCACACAGTACTGATCCATTTTGCACATCCACACATATGGTTTTTGCACTCACTCTGGACATTCATTTACACTAGCGGCCACTGCACAACTGCACTTTCGTGGTCATTAGTTAGTTATATCACTCCATCACAAGCCACTTTAAATAAATCACTTTCAAGCATATTAGCATGCACACTTTAAATATGTGGATTGTACAGCCCCTGGACATTACCATTTTTATTTATTTATCTACTTTGCACAGCTGTTTTTTTCTTTTTTGTTCTGTATTTCTTATATTTCTTATTTTGTGTATTTTGTACTGTACAGTTATTTATTTTAATTTTATATTTTTGTTCTTTCTTAGTTAAATTTACCCTCTATTTTATTTTTCATATTTATTTCCTATTCATAGTCTTTTATTTTAAGGTCTGAGCAATTGTCTAAGCATTTCACTGCATATCGTACTGTGTATGTGACAAATAAAATTTTAATTTGATTTGAATTTGAAACAAAAAAATGATAATAAAAATAAATAAATAAAAATGTGAAAAAAAAAAAAGGAAACTTGATCCTGGACCACATTTAAAACTGAGATTTATATATATAAATTATGAATAAATGAGCTTTCCATTGATGTATGGTTTGATAGTACAATATCTGGGGTGCCAAAAATCAAAATCGCAACGCATATTACTAATCAAAAATTAAGTCTTTATATATATATATATAATTTATTGTGTATATTTATTATGTATATATAAATACATTAAATGTATTTATATATAATTTAAAATATAATAATATAAATATATAAATGTATACACGAAAATATTTTCATTTTTGATAGCACTATATATATATATATATATGTATGTGTGTGTGTGTACCTGGTATTTGGCGATGAGTTTGCTCTTCCAGAGAGTGTGTGGGACGTCGTGCAGTGACAGGCGAAGGTTGTGTGTGCTGTCCTTGAAGTTCAGAGACTTGGGTTCGTCCAGCAGCTTCCCGCCCATCTGCTTCTCCATCTGAAGCACCTCCTGATGGACACACACACACACACACACACACACACACAGAGGACGTCCGTCAGCGCTCAGCAGGAACACACACGTCACACTAACTTCATGAGTCCAGACCTCACACAAATCAGATTCATATCATTGTTTATATTCAGATGATGTTGTTGCATGCCTGCTGACACCTACACTACATCTGCTGCTGACACCCACACACACTAACACACACACACACACACACACTAACACACAGCGTGTTGATGAGGCGACTGTGAAACTTTAGTTTGGCGAGTTAAAGGCTGCTCATGATTTCAAGTAAATAAACAAGTCGTGCTGAACTTTTAAAGTCAACAGAGTTTAACTTCAGACAATCAACAGTTCTTAGTTAACTAATATTATATTTTAACAGTAGTCATTATTCTTAGCTAAGATTATTTGATAAATAAGCATATTGTTGGTTGTGTATGTCAACTACTGCAACATGTTTTAAGTAAAAACATTTACACTAATAATAATAATAAGTATAATAGTAATAATAATAATAGTAATACGTAATAAAGTAATAAAATAAATGTCAATAAAAAATAAATATTATTTTTTTAAATATTACATTATTTATATATTAATAACATTAATACAACATCATTTTTTGTTATTTTTATAACTATTTTTAATATTAATGCTGTATCATATAATAATATTGTACTCTTTTATAATAAATGTTATTATATATAATGTGTAAACCCATAAGTATCAATAATGTTTTATATAATAATGCGTGCAAATAGTTATATGATAATGCAAGCACAGGAAATCAAACGAATCATTTTTGGACTGGTTCTTTAACATGAATCATCTGAATGAAGTGATCAGACTGGACGGGCTGTGAGGACACTGACCTTGAGCGCGTCCTGTGTGTCGTCCAGGCAGTACACTCGGATGTTGTACTCCAGGATGGTGCAGCTGACCGGACCGAAGATGGCCAGATTCAGTCTCTTGGCAGCAGCGGCGCTGACCGACTGACCCACCAGACAATATGTGCCCAGCGTCTCCGTCAGGATATGACACGCTTCCTCGTCCATCTGGATATAGCAGGGAGTGGTGAAGTTCTCCTCACCCACCACCACCACGTCCTGTACACACACACACACACACACACAGAGAGACAAACACACACACACACAGAGAGAGAGAGACAAACACACACACACAGAGAGAGAGAGACAAACACACACACAGAGAGAGAGAGAGAAACACACACACACACACACACACAAGTCAACTATTAGTAGGTTCATTCATTTGAAAAATTTAACTGTGAGCTTAGTTAAAGCATTAAAACATTTTACTGAAAGGCATTTTATGATCATACAGCATGAGAAACCTCAAAAACAAGCACTTTTTTATTTTCAATTTTTTATTTTTTTTTTTACATTTTTGTTCTACAAAAAAGCAATAAATATGAATTTAGTTTTATATTAATATAAAATATTATTTTATATTATTGTGTGTGTGTGTGTATATATATATATACATGAAATACATATATAAATACATTTATATTAATGTTTTTATATTATACTAGTCATTTTGTTATTATTATGATTATTATTGTTGTTATCGTCATCATCATCATCTACAAATCTTATATTATTTTATTGTGTAAATAAAGATATTTAATGGATAAACACTAAAAATGTTCATTCTGTGCAGAATGAATATGAATCTATGCGTCAGTGTGTGTGTGAGGCAGGTCTGCTCTCTGTGACCTCTGACCTCACGTTCATGCTGGTTTGAGTGTGTGTCTCATTATACTCGTCTGCATCTATTAGATGTAATCCTGACTCTAGCTCCAGCTCTGCACTGTCATTAATTTCATCCCATTACAGACGAGAGAAAAGGAATTAAAATACTTTATAGTCGGCTCGGCCGTTAAACAGTGCTATTATGACTGGCCATTAGCCTGTTTAACGTATCCTGTGGGAGCACGGGATTTGAGAGTGTTAGTGAGATAATTAGCAAACAGGATGGAAAACTGGGCTAATGCCTTCCAGAATGATTTATTTACTCCAGCTCTCAGTCGATTCATCAGATCCAACTCATCTCTCAAAGACACAACCCAGACACACACACAGCGCACACTCATGAGCTTTTCTAATCATAACATAATATATATTACCAAAATGTTTAGATTGTAGATTACAGAATAATAATATTATCCAAAATAATATGATATATACATTTTTAAAATATTATATATAAGTATAATAGTAATATAATAAATGTATATATATGTATCATACATAAATGATAACCTAATTATTTTATTTTACATTTCAGCAGTTTAATAAATAAATAAATAACATGGCTAGATTTTTATTTATTTATTTAGTTTTTAACATATAACATATGAAATAATTTTCCTGTTGAATGGATTCATGGAAACACGTGAATATTTATGAAAATGCACCTTATCTTTGTGATTTGTAAAAATATAACAACATATTTAATTATCATTTAAAATAAATAAAATATATAAGTATTTTAATACATATATATATATATTTATTTCATAATATAGTAAATGCTAACATTTTATATAATGGTTATTAATTTCAATTGTATTATTGAATGAATTCATGGAAATGTGAATAATTATGTAGACTGATATATATATATATATATATATATATATATATATATTTACTTTAATATACACTACAGATTTTAATTACTGCATTCTGAATTAAGTGATTGCTTAACACCGAATGGATTGATGGATATGTCTATTTTATGTTTATGTAAATAGATTTTGTTTTCTTGAAATCTTTGTGAGCCAATGCTGTTTTTTCTCATCAGAGCCAATGTGCTCGTCAAATTCATGCTAGTTTCTTCTTCTTCTTTTTCATTGCAGCAAATGTTCTTGGAAAATAGACTCTGGAAAAATGCTGTACTCACAAGGGAAAAAAATACAGAAACGCTCAAAAAAAAAAATGAAACATTTTGTGCAGAGCGCTCAGCAAACACATCAAATCAGAGAGTCGCCCGCTCTCAGCATGAAGCGAGGGGAAAAATAATATTTACAGAGCAGAGAAATGCGTGTGGAAATGACTGGTCTCTCGTCAGGATGGAGATGTATTTTGACACGCCACATCATTGGTGGGAAAGCAATATTTACTAGCCACGTGTGATCTCATCTCCACAAACCCACAGATATGATTGTGCCGGGCCTGTCAGACCGAGATGCAATCGATAGTTATTTCTTTGTTTAAAGGTCCAGTCGCAGATGTGCTGTTATTGCCTGAGTATCCATCACAGTCACATACTCCTCATACACTGAGAGCAGTAATAATCTCATTGCCTTAAAGGAAAAGTGCAGCAAAACATGCTTAACATGACGCTGTTTGCTTAGGAGATGTTCAGAAGGATGCTTTAATACACTGACCAGCAGCTCTCAAGCTTCAAATAACACAAGAACACCAGAAATATATCATTAAGCGCACTTAATCACTAAGTGCATGAATATGCATTGAATGAAGAATGCAGAACACCTTTTTTTTAAATACCTGAGTCAAATGGATTCATCAAAAGGCTGATTCCTCCACTATAAATCTATCAAGTCATGTGATTTAAGTTCTTATGCATTACATGCATGAAAAGACAATGCATAACATACAGTAAAATAATCATGATTCATATGTGCATGAGTCATATGAATTAATTAATAGACTGATTCTCAATAGGGAACATAAATGTGTCTAAGTCATTTGATTTATGGTTTTATGAATGGAACAATGCAAGTCATTTTTCATTTAGTGCATGAAAATGCATTGCATAAATGAATACAGAACACCAATTTTAATATGCATGATTCATATGGATTAATTTATTTACCCAAAACACACCCCAAATCTTTCATTAAATCGTGAGAGAAAATAAATAGAAATTTGAGTCGTTATGCATTGCATAAATGAAAAACCCCTATAAATGTATCAAGTCAAATGATATGACGTTATAACATAAGTCATTATACATTAAGGGCATGAAAATGCATTAGGTAAATAAGTACACTGACTTTAAATATATGCATGGATCATATGGATTCATTAATAGGTTGAATCACACCATAAATGTTTTTTAAGTGAAAGAAACAAAAATTGTTATGTAAAAGTTGTTATGTATGAAGTGCATGAAAATGCATCGCACAAATGAATGCAGCACAGCTCGTTTGAATATGCATGAGGGTGCATGAGTCATATGGATTATGGATATGATACTTTAATTTAGATTTTTTGTCATTTTCTGGAGCTTGACAGCATCCACCTCCACTCAATTTCAGTTTGGGGTCAACTATTCCTTTCATCCTTTCTTTCATCCTAAATCTCTCTTTCTTCGTGCATTAGTCAGTGTCAGCTGACCAGGAAGTTGAAAACAGGATTCTTCTTGTTAAATCAAATCTGCATTCAATTTAGAGGCAATGCTTCAGAGGCAAACAAACGTTTTTCCTCTGGATCAGATTATGCATGCACACAGGGAACGAGTGAGTGAATAATGAGAACTGCAAAGCAACAATGAGGAGCTCATTATTTCAGGCCAGAGATTGAGGGAAGAGCGCGGGACGAAATGTGTTTGACAAGAGTTTATCTCATCTGAAGACAACAGGACGCCACTCTCCTCATGGCGATCCAGGACTATTTCATGTTTGATAAGAGGAGACAAGGTCACAGACTGTTGCTTAGCAGCTCAAAAGCAGCGCAGCTCTCCGGGGAGAGAAGTGAAGAGTCACAGTGATGCTGAGAGGAGCTCTGACAGCTGTGTGTGTGTGTGTGTGCAGCGCTGACACCAGACATGAAAACACTGCTGGTTAGATGCTTGCATCTCAATGTCACAGTGATCAGAAAAGTCATATTCACACTCAGAGCAAACAGTGGTGCTGGAGAAGTACATGCTCAGCAGGACCTTCATCTACTGCAGACAGCATCCAGCCGATGACTGATGTACACAATCAAATACATTATATATATATTATATATACACATCTGTTCAGCGTTATTTTAGTATTACCTACTATAATAGTATTTAATAATATTTTAGAATTATCTTTGATTATTTTTATATTTTAAAGAACATACTACATAAATATTGTGTCACTTTTTCAAAATGTTTTTTTAAAGTCATTTTATCAGATTTAGTGTTTATCTTTAACTTTTTCTAATTTCAACTTAATTTTAGTAATTTAGTAATTTCAAGTTTCACATATTTGCTGTATATTTCAGTTGATTTCAGCTTTGTTTCAATGACAGAAATGATTTGTTATTATATTTAGTGTTGTCAAACGATTAATCATGATTAATCGCATCCAAAATAAAAAAAAATGTTCTGTACATAATATATTTGTGTATACTGTGTATATTTATTAAGTATATATAAATACAAACACATGCATGCATATATTTCACAAAAATATATAATATAAAATATTTAAAAAATATATATATAAATGCATTTACATGTAAATACTTTCATCTTAAGTTTAAGTAAAATAATTATTTTATGTATATATAGTTTTTAATTTTTTACAAAATCTCTATTTTATATTTCCTATGTATATATTTCTCATAATAGCCTTTTTTTAGTTTTATTTAGTATTTTTTAATCTAATATTAATATTTGATTTCAGATTTATTTAATTTAATGGAGAACATGTTTTACTTTTAGTTCCGTAAGTTTGAGATGCTACCAGGGTTTTGTTATCCTGATGCACCACAGTATTCTCTGCAGAGCAGCTCAGAATACCGCGGTAAATGAAGGCAGTGCTGGTTCAGTAGCAGTGTAAGCGTCTGTGTGATGTAATGAGCGAGCTGTTTTGTGAGTGTATGGCAGCTCTTGCGTGGGCCAGCACTGAGCTTGTGTGTGATAATAATAGGAGAGTTCACACTCGCTCAGATAACCAAATGACAAGGCCAGTGGCCAGACTCGTTATCCCATGTCTCCTTCTTCAGCGTAATTAACCGAGGGTTTGTGTTGAGCGTGACCCGTGACAGTTGTCTGATATCCAGTGGGATTGTCCGGATCTCTGCAGGGCACCGTATGTGTGACGTATGTAAACACACACACACTGACCGGTCAGAGCCACGCGTCTGACCTCCAACTGACCAGTCACAACACACACACTAATAACAGAGAAACCTGTGCAACACGTCTGCTGCAGAAAAGGGAGACTTGACTAGTTTTATAATATTTTAAACAAGTTTTTATACTTTATTTTTAGTTTAATATTTACTTATATATATATATTTTTTTTTAAATATGTCTATATGGTTTATTTGGTTACACTTTATTTTGATAGTTCACTTTAGACTTTCTACTATCTATAAGTAATTTACCTATCAACTAATTCTCATTAATTCACAACTACATGTCTACTAACTCTCAGAGTAGACTAGCTAGTGTAGGTTTAGGGTTAGTAGAATAAGTTGAGATATAGTTGTAAAGTTTCTGATAGTCAGTATGTAGTATGTTGTGGAGTGTTAGATATTAAGCAGACAGTCTACTAATACTCTAATGACTGCTAGTTGACATGTAGTTGAAAAGTTACTTACTGTTAGTAGAATGTCTAAAGTGGACTATCGAAATAAAGTGTTCCCATTTTAGTTTTTTAATCTTTTGTATTCTTTTTTTTTCTTTTCAGTGAATTTTATTTCAAGTAATGACATTTTTTAAAATGAAATACATTTTTAAAGGGTTTTTATTTTTAGTTAAGAATAATAAGCCTGGTCTAACCAATATTTTATATTCATCTAATGTATATATATTTTCTATTTTAATTTAATTTTAGTTTTTATTTAATATTTTAGTATTTTTAAAAAGCTTTTATTTATTTTTTTAAGCAGGTCTATAGTATTATTAATTTTTTATTTCACTATATATGTGTGTGTGTGTGTGAAATTTCATTTACTTCTTGTTCATTATTGCGTTTAACATTCATCACATTATCCTATAGTTTTACTGAGAATCTGAGCACAGAAAGCTGGATTTATGATACGACCAGATACTACTAATGTAAGGTGTTTTCAGGTTTCTCGCACTTGTTTTCCATCATTTTTGCAAGGATTCAGGATGAGTAGGTTTAAGTGCGTCTAGCCCCGCCCACACTCACCTCCCACTGGCCCTGCTGTGATTGGCTCTTGAGCTGAATGAGCCAGTCCTCGCTGTCGGCCTCTGCGCAGTGATGCATGGTGATGATGACCGGTCGGGTCAGGAGAGCTCCAGCAGGACCACAGCTGACCACTGGACTCAGGACCGTCTCCTGTGTGTCGTCCACCTGTGGCCTGAACACACACACATCCTTGTTTACAATACTTTGTGGGCCCCTAATGTCCCCCACAAAGACTGTAAAAACAGAAATATTGTACTTGGTGGGGTCCTTTAGTTGGACCACACAAAGACAACAGGTTAAAAATGATAAATAGAATAGACATAACCTACACCAAGCCTAAACCTACCAGTAACTGAAACCTAACTTAATTTTAACATATAAGAATGTTATATACATGTATATATATATATATATATATATATATATACATACGACTGTTAAAACATGTTTTAAAGAATGCTAAAACACACATATTTGTGACCCTGGAGCACAAAACCTTCTTAAGTCTTCAGTTGCTGAAGTATATTTGTAGCAATAGCCAAAAAGACATTGTACGGGTCAAAACTATAGATTTTTCTTTTATGTCAAAAATCATTAGGATATTAAGTGAAGATCATGTAAATCAGTCATTTTTATATATATATTTTGTATTTTTAAATTCTAGGTTTAATTATGAAATGGATACATCCGGTTCTTGATTCTGATTGGTTGAGCTGCATTCCAAGCTGTTGTAAATTATACTAAATACCCAGAATCCCCTCGTTAGGCTGTTTGAGATCAGACGTTACCTCATGCTCTCCTTCCTGTGAACCGTCACGTACATCTCATAGACACGGCCCTGAGGGATGGCACCCGCTGGCACCAACAAGCTCACGCCTGCAGAGACGTACACACACACACACACACCGTCAGTCTGCCAGCCCATGACCTCTGTGACCTGTGTGTGTCACACACTCCAGCACACAGAGCAAGAGCCCTGTCAACATCACACACACTGACTCACACATGCTGTTTCCATGTTTCATGGTGTCTCTCCATAGGTGTAATGGTGTTTATACTGTACAGACTGTTTGTGGTATTGTCCTACACTGACCCTACACCTAAACCTACCCCTTACAGGAAACTACACACATTTTTAGATTTTCAGAAAACTTCATTCTGTGTGATTTATAAGCTTGTTTCCTCATGGAGACCTAACAAATGTCCCCGCGAGGTCAACATTTACTGGTATTCCTATCTTTGTGGAGACAATTGGTCCCCATAACATGATAAATACCAGGTGCACACACACACACACACACAAGTGTGTTTCTATGATGAATTCACAGACGCTCATTGATTTCTGGTGTCCTTCAGCTGAACTTCCCTTCGAGCGACCGTCACTCAACACAGAAGAAATGCATGAGAACGAATCAGCTCTCCAGAGACACACACTTCAGTCCAGACTGAGCTGGAATTCTGTGCATGTTGCCATGAAATCAAAATCAGCTCTATTCAGTTCATCTTCCTGCTCTTATGATCAGTGACTCATCACTGCACTTTATTTTTGTAATTAATTTCCCTTCAATAGAAAAGATCAGTGTAATAATAACAATGTGTCAGCAACAAAATAAAACCAACAAACCAAAGAAAGAAACATTCAGGATCATGCTACTGTTAATACAACAACAATAATAATATATTAATCATATATTATGTATTTACACTTATAATAAACATAATTATATAATTATAAATAACTTTTATATATATATTTTATATATACATACACACACGTGCTGTCAAACAATTAATCACATCCAAAATAAAAGTTTTTGTTTACATAATATATGTGTGTGGAATGTGAATATTATGTATACATAAATATAAACACATGCATATATTTAAGAAATATGTGTATATGTGAAAAATATATATATATATACACTATGTATCAACATATATTATGTATCATTTTTATACATATTTTGTATTTATATATATTATAAATATAATTAAATTTAATTAATAATAATAAATATATATATAGATACAGAGAGTCTCATTGAAATCCAGGGACCTGTGTGAATAACTGGTGGAACTGTGGGAAAACCAACATTGTGAATCAAAGCATGTCCTGATTTTCTGAACACTAATAAACTCCCACAAGCACACACAGTTAACGAGGCGTCAGGAATCCTCTTTCTCTGGTTTTCCTCTGGGAATAGTGATGATGTGCTGCTGTACGGCTGGTTATGAATGACTGTCCGGCGTCAGATGGAGAATGATGCTCTTAATCCCGTTATATATGTAAGCAGCCGTGGTAAGTCACTTTGAACACTGCTTCTGGCTAATTTATGAGCTGTGCTGCTCTCGCGGGAGCCGTAACACTCTCGAGGAGCCTTAAGAGACATCCACGGACTGCTGGCTCCCATCATTCACACTGACTCACAGCAAACACACAGTGTCTGAGTGATTGTAATATAATTAAACTGCTCTAAAGCAGGGTAAATGGTGTTCTAAAATTGTTTTGAAGTAAGAGTTTGATTTCCTAGTTTTTCCTCTAGTCTGTCCTGAACGTTGACTGAAAACTCATGGTTATAAGATCATAAACACGAGTAGGGCTGAAACGATTCCTCGAGTAACTCAATTACAAATAATTCCTCTGCCTCGAAGCCTCTATTAATTCATTTTAAAGTTCATGTCACGTTTTTTCACAATGATTTTTGCATTACTGTGATTACGTCACTCACGAAGCGGAAGGAGACGGCGGTGTTTTGATTTAAGGGCGCGAGCGCAGACTAGTGCGGGATGGGCTGCATAACGGAAGGGAGTAAAGACCAAATGAACACCGCTCTTGTCACTTCAGACGTTTGTTCTATTCGAACGTATGTGCCCTGCGAAGTGGACATCACTGGATATTCTGCCATTATTCCAATTCGAAGCGAACTTAGGTTCCATTCAAAGTCCATTTAAGTGTGCGAGACGTAATTTTAATCGTATTCACTTATTTAAAGCACAAATCCTTGAATGAATGTTCTGAAGTGAAGTAAACTTTAATGGATTTCCCTGCTCAGGGAGAAGGGAGCAATGAACACTGTGTAGGGACCATGTCAATTGGAACACAGCTCATGCACAGAGCTCTCTTCTAATGAGCGGATTATCAGAATCAGGTACGTTAACAAAGAGAGACGTGTGAAATGCAGAGCGGTGCGGCGTGAAGACCAGGATTGAGAACCGCTGATGTAAGGGATAAACCTCAACAGTCAGTGTAATACTGCACGATGGATGTGGAGGGGCCGTTAAAGTACCGGAATATTTATCAGATTATAACACAACTACTTATCAAAGGAATTAATTTACCGTCAAAAAAGTTGTGAATGGCTTTTACTATTAAACATACGCAATACTTTTCCAATACCAGGGCTTGGATGAATACTTTAGTTTGAATACTGAACATTGAATAAATTGCTGTAATCATGTCTCTAAGTCTAATGTGCTCAATACAACAGGTGTGGTCATTTTAGTTTGATTGCAATGAATATTGGGTTTAAATGGGTTTATAAATGCACAGCCATGAACTTACTGTATGATAATAATATTTTACCTAATATTTTTATATTAATATTTTAATAAATATCATCAATAAATAAAATGTTGATTTTTCAAAAAACAAAAAAACAATTAGTTGTTCAAACTAGCAAAAATGTGTTATCCGATTACTCGATTAATCGATGGGATTTTCAGTAGAATACTCGATTACTAAAATATTGGATAGCTGCAGCCCTAAACACCAGCTCTTTAACATATTAACATATCACTTAGTATCCAGCAGCTTCACATGTGTGTGTGTGTGTAAATACTGGAGAAATTCAACACATTTATTCAATAAATTTAGTCTCATTTTTATGTACAATAACATAAGCAGTACATTTATTTTCATTTACTATTATTATTATGTCATTGATGTTTTTTTGTTTGTTTTGTTTTTATATTTACATATATTTCTTTATGTTGTCAATAAAGATTATTAATTCTAAATTGTTATTTATTTTGTTATTATATATATCCTGTATTACAGTATAATTATGTATTGAGTAATTTATGTATGTATTTTAAATTTAACTTGTTTATGTATTTAGCAATTTATTTATTTTTATATAATTTGTATTCTATTTATTTATTTTTAGGTGTGGGAAGGGGGACAATATTTTATTCGTTATTTTCCTGTATTTTTATTCTATCCTTTTTATCCTAAGAAAAGACAAATGCAACCTTGTTGTAAAGTCTTGTCAGATACTCATATAAATAAATAAATATGTTTTTAATACAAATAAATGATTATTGTATATATTGATTTTTAAATAATGTTATGAATGACATTTTCTTAAGATTACAATAATGAGAATTTGGAAGGAAATGTGCTTTGTTGTCACATATTTTATATATAGAATACATTTGTTCTGTCTCTGTTTTAACACTGGAGTAAAATATGACCCGGACATGTTTTTGACAGGTTTGTGAGATTAGCCCACGAGAGATGAGAGGACGAGAAGACTGATGACATCAGAGTTATTAGATTTTGATGAGAGATTATGAAGACAGACGTTTCATTTTCACTGATCAATCACTGACAGAAAGAGCAGAGTAAATCAGGCTGTTTGACTCTGCTGTGTGTCTGTATAGTATCTGAAGAATACTAACTAGTACTACTTAAAAAGATACTAGTAAATATTTGATGCTAGTCAGAACTAAATACCTGACGTTTGAATGAACATTCCCACAGAAGTACACAAAAAAATGTTTTTGTGTTACTAGTACTACTGAAATAAGTACTATTATCTCAGTAATAAAAATACTAGTATCTAGTAAGTACTAGTACATCTCAGAAATAAAAGTAATAGTATCTGAGAAATAAGTACTAGTATCTAATAAGTATTAGTATCTCAAAAATACAAGTAATAGTATATCAAAACCGAGTACTAATATCTATAAGTACTAGTATCTCAGAAATAAAAGTAATAGTATCTCAGAAATAAGCACTAGTACATAAAAAGTACTAGTATCTCAGAAATAAAAGTAATAGTATCTCAGAAATAAGCACTAGTACATAAAAAGTACTAGTATCTCAGAAATAAAAGTAA
>JAUCMR010000090.1:687383-707141 GCA_032357425.1 Enteromius argenteus
TCAGAAATAAAAGTAATAGTATCTCAGAAATAAGCACTAGTACATAAAAAGTACTAGTATCTCAGAAATAAAAGTAAAAAGTAAGTAGTCTAAAGAACAAGTACTACTTTCTCAGAAATAAGTACTAGAACCTCATAAAATACTAGTATCACATAAGTACAAGTATCTAAAGAATAAGTACTAATTTCTCAGAAACAAGTACTAGTACCTCATAAGTAAGAACTAGTATGTTAGGAATAAGTGGTTTCTAAAACACATGACGAATAAGCACTAGCAGATAATGAATAAGAAGTAGTACTTAATGGAACAGGTCTAGTACCTGAGCTAAAAAACAAGCTCTAGTAAATGAACACAGAAACGACTGTAGTATGTTTTCTAGGTGAAGTGTTAGCAGGCGTCTGGCCCTGACCTGAGTTGGGCACGATCAGATGGCCTCCGAGAGCGTTGAAGGAGCCGAAGGCGGTGCACGACGGGTCCCAGGAGCGCACCAGTGTCTGTGTGCGGCGGCTGATGGTGTCGCTGTCGATCAGAGCGTGCGGGAGTTTAGGAGAGAGCTTGGACGAGATGTCGGACAGGTCCTCCTGAGGCGTCACCAGACCGGACGAGTTATACACCTTGATCTTCAGGTTGGGCAGCGGGTCCAGCAGAGGAGAGTTGGTCATGGGGATCTTATCAGCCACGTCGTGCAGAGCATAAACCGGACCTCTGTACATGGCAGCAGCCGAGGTCAGGTCAGGAGGAGCCGTCAGCAGATCCGCTACACACAGAAATACACATCACAGACATCTTACAACTTCCATCCAAACATTTCAACTTAAATTCAACTTAAATGATTGTCTTACCTAGATTTTCAGCCAGAATATCTAAAAATTCTTCCATCAAGAATGATTTTCTAGACAAGTCAAAATTTTGTTTTCAGAGAAAACAAGTCAAAATTAAGTGAGTGACCCCCGCTGGCAGATTATTTTGTTTATTCTAAGCAAAATCTCTTTTTTTCCTGAAAACAAGACAATAATCTTTACTTGTCTAGAAAATCCTTCTTGATTTAAGAATTTTTAGATCTTTTGGCTGAAAACGAGACAAAAAATAAGAAAAAAAATGACTACAACTAAAAGAAAAAACAAGAATACAAATGAACTAAAAATTCTACCAAAATGATTTTATTCATATTAAATACTACAAAATATATATAAATAATTAATTAGAAATCTTGCTTTGGCAGCAAGCTAAAATAAGTTGAAGTAAATAAATAGAAGAAAAAAATACTAATAATACTAACATATTAAAGCCAAATAATAATAATAATAAAATGACAAAAAGTACATAACAAAATTGCTAGAACTTAAAATAAAATGAAAATTGAAACTATAAATAAATCATATTAATATTTATATTAAAAAGACAGACAAAACGGCAAAAATATTTTTAGAATTTAAAATAACTGTTTTCTGTGTGAATATGCGTTAAACTATAATTTATTCCTGTGATACAAAGCATCATTACTTCAGTCTTCAGTGTCACATGATCCTTTCAGAAATCATTATTAATCATGAATTAATTATTAATATGCTAATTTGCTGCTCAAGAAGCCTTTCTGATTACTATCAACATTAAAATGTTAATGTTTTTTGTGCAAACCTGTCACGTTGGTTTCAGCATCATGAACGCATCTGAGGTAAATCTAGGGACTAATATTTATTTGCGGCGTGATGAAGCGCTTGTCCCTGAAGAGCGGCGTATATTCAGGGGCGAACAAAGTCATCATTAGTCTTTTTCCTCGTTAGTCTCTTCTGTGGCGGATGGAGAGCAGATGCTGCTTTACCCTTCACAGGTACACTGATGAATATTCATGAGCGAGCGGCGAGGGGGCGGAGCCTCTGTCTCCTTCACGCTACTGTTAAACTGACAGCGCAAATGAGTCTCCATAACTGCAGGAGTTGTGGAAACCATGGCAACCGTTGCCGTGTGAGCGCTGACACACGCCGAGATGAGAAATCAAGAGTGAATGTGGCCCAAATTCAGGAAAAGAAGCTAATGTTCTGAAATTAGAGGAGCATCTGATGTCATCTCCTCAATTTCATTTTATAAAGATATATATTGTCTAAACAACATTGGACCTCATTCACTTTTGGCCTATCTTTTCTGTTCCTCAGATCATATTTTGTATATATTCATTTTAATTTCATCATCATCATCATCATTATTATTAATTATTATTATTTTTCTTTGTTGTACTACATCAGGTTAATACCACATGAAAATGAAAAATGTTGGTTTGGTAACTAACTGAAATAAAATAAGTTTACTTTTTTTAATGCTTTTATTCTTTTTCTTTTTCTTTTCTTTTATTTATTTTATTTTATTTTTTTCTTTAACTTTGTATTTTTGTTTTGTTTTTTAAAACACAGTTTTAATTTTAGTTATTAGTTAACTAGTTAGTTACTATAATAAACCTGGAATAAAAAATTCATAAAGGTTTGGACCAACATTTTCCTTTAAATTAAGTTTTACAAAAGAATTTGAGTTTTACTATAGTACTTTGAAGTACTACAGTTTTAAATTGATTAAGTAATAATTTTAAACAATGATAGTATATAATGTGATCATTAACCAGCAGCAGACATTTACAGATGTGTTGTTAAATTTTTATTGTTCAAAAGAAAGATTTCAGCTCTAATAGTTTCAATGGATAAAAATAAGTCATGTAATTATTGATTGTTTTATAACGGATCACTGCTGTCTTTGTCTCTTGACGCTGATGTGTTTTGTAGCTCTTGGGCTGATGGGTAATTAACGCTCTATGTGCCAGACAGACGCAGCTAATTACAGCGTTATGATAACCTGCAGATTGCCTTGACATGAAAGGAGACAGGATTTCTGAATCACGAGTGTCCTTAATCATTACACACAAACACAAACCACACGCTGCCACTACTAGTGATTTCATTAACTAGTAGCCAGTGGGTTGGTCAGATGAGTAGTTTCTGTTCATATTTGATAAAAATACAAAATATTATTACAACGTTCAACTGTAATTTATTTCTGTGATGTTCTTTTGACTTTACAATCTTAAAAGGCTGATTTCTAGCCACTGAAATTAAAAAGTAATAAATAAACAAACAAACAAACAAACATACTGACTATGACAGTCCCAGTCTGGTAACACTTTAGTACAAGGAACACATATTCACTTTTAACAGTTAGTAGTGAGAATTGTTCCTCATAATGAAGAGTTAGTGAGGTAAGCCGTCGGCGTCGTACCTGTGCGGGCCGTCTTGATGTTGACCGGCTGGAATCCTCCGTTCAGCGCCGATGAGTCCAGGATGTCCGAGTCGAAGTCCCGGTGGTTCTTCCGGTAGACGAACAGAGCCACGATGACGGAGATCACCAAACACATGATGACGGCGATGACGATGCCCACGTACAGAGCCACGTCGTCTGTGCTGGGAGCCGCTGCACACACACACACACACACACACACAGAGTTACAGCACTTTTATTACAGCTGTGTCAATTAGGAGGAGATTCTATCTGAGCTCCAATTTCCCTCCTCACTGATATTAATAACTCCAGACCTCTTTACTGTACAGCAGTGCTGGGGAAAGTAGTGCTTTATAATATTGTGTTACTCCCTAAAAAGTAACTAATTATGTTATGTTACTTTCGAGTTAGCATGATGTGACTGGATCATTGAAGGCCAGAAAGGAAGACATAGAGTAGGTTAATCAAATCGTTTGAATATCAAAAACAAAAAGGTGCTAATGGATCAGATCATCTACAAAAACATAATTTACATCATCATCTGAGTTTGCTTTATAATATCACTTTGACTGTTTGAACTCTAGTCTTTCATACAGAGTCTGACTGATTCATTCATTTGATATGAATCACACATAAATCAGTCTTCTGCATCGAGATCCAAATAAAAAGACAAAGTAATCAAACCAAGAATCACATTTAAATTCATTGGAAAATTACTTAATCCATTTATATTTGCTGGACATTCAACAAAATAAAAATCATAATAATACTACAATGAGAATATTGATTTATTTATTATTATTTGTATTTGTAAACTAGATTTATATTTGTATACTTGATGGAAAGTCAAACAAACAATTAATTAATATTAATGTAAATAATAATAGCAATTAAATTAATTATATCATTATATTTTATTATTGGTATTATTTTTATTTGTACAAAAGACATTTATATTTGCATATTTTCAAGTCAAACAAACAATTTATTAATATTAAAGTAAATTATTATTATTATTATTATTAGTAGTAGTAGTAGTAGTATAACTTTTGCTGGAAATTCACCAAATTATTATTATTATTCAACAAATATATCATGCATATTTTTGCTGGAAATTCACCAAATTATTATTATTATTATTCAACAAATATATCATGCATATTTTTGCTGGAAATTTAACAAAATAAATAAATTATACATCATAATTATATATATATATATATATATATATATATATATATATAAAATATTTAGCTGAAATCCCACAGCATGATAGGAATTTTCAAAAATAAAAACAAATAAAAAAGTTACATATACTGTAAGTCTGATAAATCCAGAAGATGGGAAATATAAGTTGTGTTCTGAGACAGATACAGTACAGAGGAATAACCAGCAGTGAGACGGAGTCAGAGTCAGATCTGTGTGTTTCTGAAGTCTATGAGATCGATCCGGCCTGGCCTCACTTCATTACGGATGACGTCTAGAAATCAGAACCGTGCCTCCTCTGTTCATGCCGTCACTCCTCACATCTTTTTCCACCCTCGGCTCTTTCCATCTTGAAAACGTCCCAGTGATTATGTGGAACGGAAACTGGCCTATGCAGCGTTTGACAAGCCGTCATTAGAAGCAATACTCTGCTCTCATTTCCATAGAAACAGTCTCTTTGTCCCGCCGATAATTGTGAAAAAACGCAATTTCCTGTCAAAGCAGTGACAAGCGAGGAAAGGGCTGTGGTATAAAGGTGTCGCGAGAGGCCATTGATTCCTGCATCAATACAGACGCCCTCCAGACTGACCAGTCAAACCAATGCATGCTCCTGACTCTCTGGTTTGTGCTCGTATTGAGCTCTGAGAGCCCAAACACAGAGCTGTGATTCTCTTATCCAGCAGCAGAGGGCGCTGTCAGCCATCAATACATTACAACAGAACCACCTGCTATTTCCGGACTATTCACACTAATGTATCTGTGTGCATTTTCTGCTCGCTTTTAACATCTCATCGATTCATTAGGATCAAACCATTGAGAGATGCATGGCAAAGATGACGTCTATTAGGCTTGCTTTGAATATAATACATATTTTTTTAAATAAGAATGTTTTTTTAATACGAGTGCATTTCATCTTACTTTAATTTATTTTTATTTTTTCAATTTCAAATATAGAAATGTTGTAATAAGTGACATAAGTGAGAACTCAACTGACTTATATTTAGAAAATATCAGAAATAAGTCTTAATATCTGACGCAACGTTGCTTTCAAAGTGGACCTACTTGTTTTTAGGATTTTGTAGGTATTTGAACTCTTTATTTTTAACTTAAAATAAGACAAAGAAAAAATTGGCAAATACTTAAAAACAAAAACAAACAAACAACAAATTCACAAATAATTACAAAGGAACCATAAGCAACAAGAGGGTTATTACAGTCATCTAAAACGAAGACATTCCTCTTACTTGAAATATAAATATATTATATACTTATAAATAAATTTCTATATTATTTAATTATATTTTACTTATTTATATGCCGGTCATTATTAAACAGTTGCCATGACAAGTTGCTAACGTAAACAAAAGCTTGCATCACTTGCCCCGCCTCCATGGCCTTCTGATTGGTCCCCTGTTTTGGAACTGTCATTAATGAGTGGCGTTGCGTATAAAATTCAAACTCTTTTAACTTGACATTGCTTCTTAGAAACATGGTGCTAATTTGTAAACGCTGCAAAAGATGCGGGATGTGAGTGCAACCGTCGTAAAGCTGAGCTCTCGCATCAGAGTACGGACACTGTGTGTTTACTTGTGTGTGTGTTTGCATGCCTGCAGCTGCTGCACTTTTAAAGGTAGCAGCAATCAATGTCACGATCAGCGCCGCACGGCCCCTCGTCGAGTTTAATCACTGTGACATTACGAATTAATCTCACTAATGTGAACGCTGCCCTCTAAAAGCAGACGCTCTGACCTGAAGCTCCACTCCACCGTCTGAAAACACAAAGAGCTTTACATCTGAACACGCACGCTCCGAGAGCCCAGGAACAAATCCACCTGCCATTTCATTCCAGGTTTGCTGTGCTTGTTTCTTTGGCTAAAAACTTCATTATTATATATCAACGTGATTATAAATTATTACTATTATACAAAGATTTTTAAATCAAGAAATATTCAAATATTACTATATCTAATTAAAAGCATGTTTTAAAAAAAAACTATTATTTGTCTAAATATTATAACTAAATAAAACTGTAAAAACATTATTAAGGACTGAGCTGCTCAGATTAAACAGTTAATGTAAAAGTCTGTGAAAGTAATTTTGTGCTCCTAGAGGCACATAGATCTAATGAATTTAGGTAGAGGAGCGCAGAGCCAGAGGTAGTTTTTTAGGCAAACACCAATTCTTTGAATTACATGCGAGCAGCTATTGCTAGTCAGTGCAGATTAATAAACAGAGCTGTGACGTGCATTCTTTTTACTCATTAAAGATTAATCCTGCTGCCACGTTCTGAATTAATTGTAAAGGTTTGATAGAACTGGCTGGAAGACCTGCTAATAGAGCATTACAATAGTCCAGCCTGGACAGAACACGAGCTTGAACAAGGAGTTGTGATGCATGCTCAGAAAGAAAGGGCCTGATCTTCTTGATGTTGTATAAAGCAAATCTGCAGGACTGGGCGGTTTTATCAGTGTGCTCTGAGAAAGGCAACTGATCATCAATCATAACTCCAAGGTTTTTGAAGGAGTTATGGTTGATGTGCCTAACTGGAAGGTGAAAGTGTGATGAGGTGATGGGTTTGATGGAACCACATGCAGTTCTGTCTTGGCAAGGTTGAGTTGAAGGTGATGGTCCTTCCTCCAGCAAGAAAAGTCTGTTAGACAAGCTGAGATGCAAGCAGTTATCATCAGATCGTGAATGAGAGGTAGTCATTAGTATAACAGTGATGTGAAAATCAATGTTTTAGAAAGATAGAGCCTAGTGATGCCATGTGGACAGAGAAGAGAAGTGGTCCAAGAACTGAGCCCTGAGGCACCCCAGTAGTTAGATTTGGACTCCTCACACCTCCGAGATACCTTGAAGGACCTATCTGAGAGCTAAGACTCAGATTATAAGCTCCTGAGATGCAGAAATGATATTTGACATGATGGTGAGAAATTTACTTGTATTTGTTTTCTCTTGTGAGGATAACAGCCTGTTTGCAAGCACTTCTCCTTACAAATCTGGATAAAATTGGCATGTTCCTGAATTGTAAGTGTCCCAAGCTTTCTTACGTACGCAGGTGTTCAGCAGGAAGATCACAGTGCATATAATGAACATAGACTGTGTGTTATATCATTATGATTCTTTCCTTCTGTGAAACAAGGAAAGTATATGAGTATGGGGCAATATAATTTTCTCTTTTTCTGCCTGAAGAATCGCTCTAAACGAAGTCCTGAAAGAGGAGGATGGTGAAGTGGACCTGTTTGCAGACGCGTGGAGAGGAACTGATTCTATCGATCTCTGTGTGATCTGAGAGAGCCTGCGGCACGGAGACCCACCGACTAACGGCCTTTGATTATCTGCCAGACTCTAAACCCGGAGGCGGTCCGGCATTTCCACACGCGACAGAGAGAAAGAGAAAGAGAGAGCTGGCCAGCCAGCAAACGCACAGATCTATTCCTGGTCAGCTGGACGACACGGATACTCCCTCATTTCTCTCCAAACTGAAGGGTTTCTGTATTATTCATAAACTTCCACCATTACCCGTCACGATGCACAAATCTATTCTTGGTCAGTCGGCTGACTGCTTAAATGATAAATTAAAATGAGAAATGTTTCCTTGGCAACTTTTAGAGTAAATGCAATACAAATTTCTTTAAGTGAATTTTTTGTGTTAAGTTAAAAATAAGAGTTATATCTAAACATCTTAAAAACAAGTTTCTCTCAGAAGCATCACTGACTTGTTTCTGACATTTCTTGAATATAAGCCAGATTTGTCTCACTGCACCAGTAGATGTCTCACTTATTATGTCACTTTTTCTTTTTTTTTACCTTCTTTTCACTTGAAGTGAATCTACAAGTGCAATAAGACAAAACGCACTCATATTAAAGAAACAAAGAAAGTAAGTAGTGCTGCTTTTGGAGTAAATTTATTTAGTTTGGAGTATTATTTTCTGTTCCTGCTCAGTCGGCTGACATGGATAGTCCCTTGTTTCTCTTCTGTATTATTCATAAACTTCCACCATTACGTTGTCTATCTTTAACAAAGATATCAGGGTAAAAGATGACTCTCTACAGGGGCGTAAAGCTGCTCGTATTCCTGCCCGTACGGACCCAGCGAATTGAGACGCAGTGATGAAAGTCCTCCGATATCATCTGAGTGTGCAACTCTCCCGTCCAGAGCTCGTGCTTTGATGATAAAGCGGCATACTCAGCGGGGCAAGCGTTAAAATGTATCGCTGAGATTAATACGTTTCTTTGAACATGAGGGACTTTAGGTAGAGAGAGAGAGAGAGAGAGGAAATCAGGGTGGAAATAAAAAGCATTATTGAGCGGTTACGGTGGAGAGACGGCCGAGAGACAGACACATTTCCTCAGCCGGCGATCACAGCAGCCATGTGTGAAAGAAACGCCCAGGGCTTCAGGACCAGAGAAGAGCCGCACACACACACAGCTCCAGAGTTCATTTTATTAACATTACCAGCAAATTGAGCTTTAACCTAATTCGGTTCTTTCAATTTTTCCATTTACTTCACTTTATTTACCCTCTATATTGTCTACTTCCGTATTTCAAAGCACCAGAACACTCAGAAATGAACGTTTTTGTTTTAAACATTCCTTTAAACCTATATGACTTTATACAGAAACATATTTTGAAGATATATGAACAAAAACACTGAGATGTTTGTGTTTGACATGAGAGTGAGATAATGATGACAGAATTAACTTTAGGATGAACTTTTATTAAATGTGTGGTATTGAAGGGTTAATATTGTAAATAAACAGCTTTAACTAGTCTAAAGTGGTTTTCTAAACTTATCCGGTCTAAGCTATTCTCCCAGGTTTGATCTAAGCACAAAAACAGTCTAAAACCAGCTAAACAGAACAAACCACCTTATACTAGACCGTCTAAAGTGGTTTACTGGCCTAAGCTTTTATCCTCAGCTTGAGATAAGAACAAAATCCTTCTAAAAGCATCTAAACAAAAAGAATGAGAAAAATGGGTTTGCTGGTTCAGATGTTCTCCCAGGCTTGATACAATCCAAACTCCTTGTAAAACCAGCTAAACAGATCAGACCATGAATGGAAACCTGGAAAGTCTAAGGAAAGTCTGGTCTGTCCTTCTGGTCTCAGCTGGTCTAAGTTGGTTCAAATGGTCTCCCAGGATCAAACCACATTAGTTTTAAAGACCGTCTAAGCCACTTTAGACCAGCTTAGACATGTATTGTAGTCTGTTTAGTCATCCATTATGGTTTGAAGCCTAGGTGTCCATCTAATCAGACTGTCACACAACCCCAGACTGTCCAGATTTGGTCACATTTTTGGTATGGTATTGGTAAAATCACATTTTTTGGTATGCTTTACTGGTCTCGGCTGGTCTAAGCTGGTTTAGATGGACTCCCAGGCAAGCCACAAGCCTAAAACCACTTTAAAACCAGCAAAAAAGAAGTCCTGTCTGGTGCTGTCTGTTTTTTTCTTGCATCAAACCAAGTAGTCCATCTAATCACCTTAAACTGTCTACAATGACTTGGTCACTTAGTGTGGTCTGTTTTGCTGGTTTTAGAGGGGTTTCAGGCTTGCACTAAGCTTTGAAGACGATCGAAGCCTGTTCAGACCAGCTTATATGTGTATTCTAGTTTGCTTTTTTGGTCTAAGATGGTTTAAATGGTCACCCAAGCTTAAAATAAAACCCAAAAGCACTTTAAAACCAGCAGAAAAGACCAGACTTGTTGGGCAAACTACTTTAGACTGTCCAGTCTAGTCAGTTTTAATAACAAGCCTAGAAGTCCTTCTAACCTCCTTAAACTGTCTAGTCTAAATGATTTGGTCCCTCAGTCTGGTCTGTTTTGCTGGTTTTAGAAGGGTTTTGGATTGTTTTGTAGTCAGTTTAGACCAGCTGAGACTAGTTTAAGCTGTTTTTCAGACTCTTAAGAAGGAAAATGAGATGGTGTGAAGAGAGAAAAAGCATAAGGAGAAACTGAAGGTTTGGAGATGCATGCAAACAGAAATCAATGAAATGAAGGACTCACATGGATGTGGCAGAGCATTGATCTTGTCTGTGGGTTCGGAGGACTTCTGATATAAGGAACCTTCGGGAGAGAGGGAGGGATGGAGGGTGAGGGATGGAAATCAAATTCAACACAATGGGATTGAACAAAATCAAACAAGCCAACAAAGACATGAGGGATGAGGACGTCCGTGGACGATTCTTCTCCATTTGGTGCCACTTTTAGCCTCTCCTGGACTCTTCTTGCAGACAAACGACGCACGAGTGAACACCGTCATCCGTCAGCTGCGTTTTAGTGCTTCATTAGGGCTAACGAGCCAGAGGGATGGATGGTTTTAAGCTGATAAACAGTCCTGGAGTCAATGAGTCAAAAGCACTCGCAGCTTCCCATCTGACACGAGGACATGAGGAATCAGCTGAACTCTGAGAGCTGGACGCTATTAGAGAAGGGCCGCTTGCTAATGTAGCATGAGCTATGGCCCTAAATCACACCCGCACTGACTCTAGGAGCCTGATGGGGCCGGAGACGCCAGTGTATCTGCATATCGAGAGCTCTGCAGGACTGCATCTCCATCAAACGCTTCGGTGCTGCTGCTTTCTGTCCAGCATTTTCTACTGAACACGAGGAAGTCGAGTAAAATCGCACGCTTTGCATGCTGAAGTAGAGCCGCACGATTCTGAATAAACTGAGAATAATTAAAAATAATAAAAATAAAAAAATGGTCTCAAATAGAGAACTAAACTAAATATTATTGCTGCAAACTATTTTAAATGAATTATTAATTTTAATTTCAGTGCTGTCAAATGATTGATCACATCTGAAGTAAAAGTTTCTGTTTACATAATATATAAGTGTATATCTTTTATGTATACATAAATACAAACACATGTATGTATTTATTTATATACATATTATATATACACAGTACAAAAACCTTTTATTTTGGATGAAATTAATCACCATTCATCATTTGACGACACTATTTATATGTGTTTTTAAAATATAATATGTTTAACACCCATTTTTAATATTACAATTAAAAAAAGAGGTCTGATTGAATGATTCAATGACTCATAAATACTTGACTTGTTTGCATTTCTCTTGAACGAATGAGTCAATGACGAATAGATTTGAACAGTCACTTGTCTCCACCTACTGGAGAAACAATGCAATCGACACAAACGTTATTTGAAGCACAAGTTACTTTCAAAAGACTTGCTATATTTTAATTGCTTCCATAGACATCAATGTTTCTATCTGAACTATAAACTTTCACCCCAGTGTTTCTGTGACAATATCAATGACTGTCAGACTAATAATACTGTGTAGCTGAATATACCAGTATGATCCTTTTTCAAGGGTTTATTAGACATACAAATCATTGTCATGGGATCGCATGGGTGTTTGTTTTGAGATCGCGATCTTTTAACGATTAATCGTGCAGCTCTATGCCGAAGACACACTTGGATGTAGAAAATGGTCAGAGGATGAAGAGAAATGGACAGAGAAATCAATGCACTGACGGATGGAGCGTTTAGGTGCATGTGATCAGACGAGGCAGAGAAACACAGACTTGTGACCTTTGACCCGTCCCCCTTAAATGAACCTAGAAATCTCACAAACACATTCAAATCACATTACAGCCAAAAAATGAAAGATAAAAAAGAAAGAAATTCTGACAGGACCACAATGACACTATTTCCATGCCAATTAAACAGTTCATTTTTAAAAAAAATTAAATAAAGTAATAATTAAAATTATTTATTTATTCACTAAAAAAGTGTATAAATACAAAACAAAATCTATTTATTTATTTATTTGGCTGTTTTTTTTGCGTTACACTTATGAGAAAGGGAAGCTGCAATGAAAACAATGTACAAAATATAAATATATATTAAATGTCTATATTAATTTTATTCATTTTTGCAAGTCGAATATAAACTAAAATTATGTATAAATACTAACAAGATTTTTTTTTTTTGTATTATTTTTTAATTGCACTAATAAAAAATTAGGGGAAAGTCATGTAAATAGTGTCACAATGCAAAAATTTTATGTTTTAGGTCATGCTACAATCCAAAATGAAGACCAAAAATAAAAAATAAATGTATACTTTACGCAAAAACCCAATGAAACCTGATTACTTCCAAATCAACTAAACAGCTCAAATTCAGCGTTTGTTTTTGTTATTTAATTCATTGAATTGTTTAAATAAATAAATAAATGTGATACAAAAACACTGATGTATAAATTCTTAAAACACATAATAAAAATAATCTATCATTGTGTGTGTGTGTTTTTGTACTACATTAATGAGAATTTGGGGGGAAATGAGCCTAAATAGCATTAAAACACTAAATCTAAGCTGGTTTTAGCTGGTTTAAGATGATCTCCAAGACCTGTGACACAAGACCAAAAAACCCTTCAGATATCAGCAAAACACACCAGACTGGGTAAAAAAAGCACCATAGACTGCCTAGTCTAAACTGGTGTGGTCACAGACTCTGGTGGTTTGGTTTGGTTTGGTTTACACACACAGGCTTGATACAAACCCCAAACCGCCAAAATAAACCAGACTAGGCAACCAAACCATCTTAGACCAGCAAAACAGATGCTGGAAATAAAGTTATTTTGCTTACCCCATTGGCAGATTATTTTGCTTGTTCTAAGCAAAAACTCACTTAAATTTGACTCCTTGAAAACGACAAAAAATCAAAGTAAGAAAAGCATTTTTGCAGTGTACTGTCCGCCTCTGGCTAAATATATGAAATATATTGTGCTGGTGTACTCTGTCTGTAGTCATTTCCCATGTTATTTAGTCAAAAGAAAAGCAGTGTGTTTTGTAGTAGTGTTTTCTGTCTCTTCATATAAAGTGTAAAGGTGAGGGCATCGCGGCTTGTATTAGGTTTCATGCTGCAAAAATTTGCACGAGATCCAGTTTCTGAAAGCAAAAGCCAGCGTTTGCCCTTGTGTTTGTCGTGCCCTTTCTGCAGATCGATATGTCAAGAAAATGTCATCTGTCTGTGCGTTAAGCAAGCAAAGGGCCGAAAAGCAACATCACAACAAAGCAAGACAGAAACGGAGCGATCGAGCACACGATTCACAGCCAAAGGTTAAAACTATACAGACAAACGCTTCAAATTCAATCTGCAGCACAGCCGAAACACAATTTGAGCACTTTACCAACTCAAAAAGCAAATCGCTTTCTAACGCCGACTGGAAGATGCCATTAGCGCAGAGGAAACGTCCCATAAACGCTTCCTAACGGCATGAACCCGCTCCTGCTGGACGAGCAGAGTTCACGTATCAAATGTAATTCACCTCCAATGATATTTGCAATAATGTGAGCTTTCAGATAATGTGGATTTCTGCTAAACGGCCGTCATTAGCATGCACATAAGTGGTTTCACCCTTTTAGCTGGAGAAAGGGGAAAAAATCAATCAGGGGAAGTGAGCCTAAATCTATAACGTTATGGGTTTTATATTCCTCGCAAACTGGCCATCAATCTGCGCTGGACTAATGCTCCACAATGCATTTCACTGGGAAAATAGATAGATTCAAATGGCAGAGAAATGACTTCGATATCGGAGATCACAGACATTCCTGAAAGCTCAGTTAACAACTCAACCAACACAGCGTGGTAATATACTGCGTTCTAGGACACAGACCAGAGCCAGTCCTTAGAAACCATAAACCTCAATCTTAGGATGAAAGACAGATAAAAGCAGCTGTTTTCAATACTGATATTAAGTCATATCTATCATATCATATCTCTAGTACCCAAAGTGGTACAAACAATTAGAAATAAAAATAATTGTATATTGTCTTATTAAAACTTCTAAAAACTGCTGTTTTTAATCTTGATAATGATCAGAAATGTTTCTTAATCAGCATATTATTATGATTTCTGAAGGATCACGTAGACTGGAGAAACGATGCTGAAAATACAGATGCGCTTCACAGGAATAAATTACAGAAAACAGCTGTTTTATATTATAATAATATTTCACAATTTTACTGTTTTTAATGCAAGTTTAATAAAATAAACGTAGTCTTTGTGAACGCAAGATAATTATTCCCAACAAAGTATATAAATATCGTAATCAATCAATACCATTCTACATACTAAATACTACGGTATTACCACATTCACTGCGTCTACATAACAATGACTCAATTAACATATAACACACTAGAAACCGTCCTGTGATGCATTGAAATGAAGCTAGTAAACCTGATGAAGAAACATCTATGAAGCCTGCGATCAATACTCACTCATCATTTATACACTAAAATCAAACGGGTAATTAGATTCCTGATTATTATTAACAACGTTTGGTTCAATCTGCTTCGCATCTCCACGACCCCTGGCCATTTCATTTTCATGACCTAATCAAAATGAATATGAAACTCTGCGTTTATTAAAGTAAACACGCCGTTTCGCCCTCAACAAACGCACTTATTAGTGAAGAAATGCTTTCGTTTTTGGAGTTGCTGCCAGCCTGCGTTCTCGTTTTCAGAGAGAGAGACATTGATGGAGAGAGAGAGAGAGAGATTAGCAGATAAACACAGGCCGAGTCTCTTCAGAAGAGGGAAACTTTTGGTTTCAAATCTCCTCTGGCCTTCACAATCTCTGCATGTATAATCAATGACAAACAGAGACTCAAATTACTGTTTGACTGGATGAATATAAACGGAAAAACACGGGAAGCCATCCCGTCCTGACCGCAGCTGGAACGCTTTGCATTTTCCCACCGAGCTTCTGGAGCAAATGTAAAGCCTTTGTCATCATTCACTCACTGGTCAGACTCGTCCACTGCTGTTTTTACTGCTTCACGCAGCTCTTTTTAGTGACAAAAACAGACAAGAAACAGCTACTATAAAAGTAGTTTGGAGTGTTTGTCCCTAGTGGATCCTCTATATGCTTCTACTGCAGCCTGAACATTAAGTTAAACTTCTACTTTTGGGATAAATGAACAAATGATGACATAAAACAAATTAAAAAAAATTAATAAATAAATGCTGAATTATTTCCAATTATTAAAATATTAAAATAAATGAATTTTAAAATTTGTAATTAATTTAAAAAAAAATTATTTACTTTATTTTTTTACATTTCAATGCAAAAAATGTTAAAACAAAAATATAAATAATAACAATAATAATTAACAATATTTACATAAATGTACAACATTTTAGCATTTTAAAATAATTGAACAAAAAATTAATTATTCATTTAGAATATTTAAATAAATGTACTACATTTGAATGAAAAACTTAACTATATATATATATATATATATATATATATATATATTTTCACTAATATAGTTTTTTACATTAAAAAAATAAAGTTACAGCTATTCATAAGAACTGAAGATATGCTTCAATGACATCTTTTTTCTCTCCCTATTTTTCATATTTTTATATGACATATTCTGCCAAATCAAACAACCATTTTTGTCATCTCAGCTTTAAATGAATGATTTCAGATGAATAAAAGCTAGAAGAGTTTTCATTTTCTGTTTTTCCACTTACATGAGCTCAAAACATCCTCAGAAAGAGTCGAGGAATCATAAAACGGCTTGTCAACGCATTTAATTGCCTTCACAAGAAAAACAGCTGAAAGAGTCTGTGATTTTTCTCTCTGTCTCTCTCGGACTCCTGCGCTTTTTAAAATAGGGTCCAAATCATAGTAATCATAGACGTGGAGCAATTATGAAACTTTGTGTAAGTACGATATAATCACTTGTCATTATTTTAAATATAGCTGCTGAATGCTGGACGGCGTGTGGAGTTTCACATCACACACACTATATTTACACGACCAGCAAAGACACACAGTGTTTCTCCAACATCGTCATCTGCGTCAGTCCGAGATATGAGCATCACCATCAGTCTATAAAACACCCCTAAAACAAGACTATGTGTCTCTGGAGCACAGCAGCAGTCGTAAGAGCACAGCTATATTTGTAGAAATAGACAACAATACATTGTATGAGTCAAAATTATACATTTTTCTTTTATGCCAAAAATCATTAGGATATTAAGTAAAGATCATGTTCCATGAAGATATTTAGCAAATGTCCTACTGAAAATATAATCAAAACTTTTATTAGGAATATGCATTGCTAAGAACTTCAGATTTTTTCAATATTTCGATTTTTTTTGCACCAGATTTCAGATTTTCTAATAGTTGTATCTCAGACAAATATTGTCCTCTCCTAACAAACCAGACATCAATGGAGAGCTACTTTATTCAAATAATGATCAAAAAATGTACATTAATGGCTGGTTTTGTGGTCCAGGGTCACGTATCTGACTTGATTTTAGAGTTTATTTTTCTTATCCTATTATTTCTTCTCATTTTAGTAATAAAACTCAGTATATTTTGTGAGGTTTGCACTCTAAAAACAGGTCTCTAAAATCTAAAAGCAGGTGTCATTTTGAGGATGTTTTGATATTGTAACTGGAAGCTGAAATAAAAGCACTGATTGTTGTCAGTGAATGATGGAGTGATAAAAGGCCTGTATGAGGAGGAAGAGGAGGAGGAAGGCACTTACTCTGCATACAGAGCCCATCCGTACAGTTCTTGGACTGCAGCACCATTCCTTCACAGTCTTTGCCGCCGTTTTTGGGAGCTGGAGCGCTGCACTCGCGGCGTCTCCAGTGAGTGCACTCGGTCCCACACGTACTCCACTTACTCCACTCCGTCCAGACACCGTCCACTGCAGGACACAACACATCACTGCCTTCAACAAGGATTTCGAAATCTTCACACATTTCAAACACAAGTTGAATTCTGGAAATGTTGGGACATTTTTTACATTTGCATAAAATGAAAGCTAAATCACACGAGCCAATATTTTATTCGCAAAAGAACAATGTTTAAATGAAGAATTTTATACTTTTTGCTCTAAATGAGCTCATTTCAAATTTGCTGCCTGCTACAGGACTCAAAATAGTCGGGACGATGGCAACAAAGGGCTGAAAATGAGAGAAATTTTGAGAATATCTAGCAACTAATTAAGTTCATTGACATCAGGTCTGTAACATGATTAGTTATAAAAGGGATGTCTTAGAGAGGCAGAATCTCCCAGAAGTAAAGATGCTCTCCAATCTGTCAAAGAGTGTGGAATACTTAAATAAAAAAAAAAAAAAGGTTTCTCAATGTCACAATGCAAAGATTTGCAAATCTCATCATCTACAGTGCATAAAATCATCAAGAGATTCAGAGAAACTGGAGAAATCTGTGTGTAGGAGAAAAGGCAGAAGACCTTTTCAACATTTCTGCTATTCAGGTTGTATTTTTATATATATATATATAAATAAACATACATATATTGTTATTAGTAGTATTAAATAATAATAATAATAATAACAAATTCAAATGATAAATTACCCAAAGTATGCTGGATAATATACATACAGAAAAACTAATTCTTAGTTGCAATAATATAATACAAGTTAATAAATTATAATATAATATAATAATACAATGTTTGACACCGCACATATTTAAATAAAGATATATATATATATATATATATATATATATATATATATCCAATTAAATATTGAACTGAAAACGTGGGATTTTTAAAATGTAATCCTATTTATTGAAAGATTTTAAAATGCAAATAATAATAATAACATATTCAAGTGATAAATTATTCAAAGGATGCTGATAATAATTTGTAAAAAAAAAAAGGCACATCAAAAAAATCCTTATAATAATATAATATAATAAATTTAAAAGGATTTATTTATCCTATTAAATCTATTCAATAGTTTCTATAAAATATTATTATACTGAAAACATTACAAAATAAGTATGAGATATACTGTGAGATATAATTATTTTAACACTTCAATGTATTTATTCATGCGATTAAATTGTAAATATTTAAAAATTACATTAAATTGAATATATTTGAGTTTTTTTTTTATGTTTTATATAAACTGTTACTCTGACTGTAAACTGCATCAGTTGATTACAGTACATGAGTGTTATCAGCCATCAGCCAGCACTCATGAGCCGTGCTGACCTGGACACAGCGGGTTACAGGCCAGTTTCTGGATGGCTTGACCCTCACAGATGGCCCCTCCGTTCAGAGGCGCGGGATTGGTGCAGCTGCGTGTCCTCTTCTGATAGCCACGCCCACAGCGACTGCTGCACACTGACCACTCCGTCCAGGTCGACCAGCCGCCGTTCACTGCAGCAGAAACACAGACCGGTAAACTCACTCATTCATCACATCTGTGACGGAGAGACACTATCTCTCTCTCACTCAGTCAGTGACTGTAGCTTGAGAGAATTTATCACAACATGAAGAACCTGAAACAACACTTAGAGCAATAATTCAGCCCAAAATAAGCATCCCGTCAGGCTTGACTTGACAGGTTTCTTCAGTGGAACATGACAGGAGATGATTAGCAGGATATAATGAAAGCAGACAGTGACTGAAGCTGTGAACAAATCAAAACACAAGTGACATTTGAAAGATGTAACACGCTCGAGTGCAAATCAGACTTTATGTGGTTTATCTTTTTAAAAGAAGCAGTTACTTTTTAATATCATTTAACCCTTTGCCTTCCACGAAAGTCTGGAAAAACATGATGCGCAAATCCCACAATACACTTTTCTCACACAATTTTGAGTTTATTTCTCACATTTCTTTTTGTCCTGACTTTTTTGGGGGGATGAACTATTAACTTTAGAGGTATTGGCTCTCCGTTCTTCTGTTGTGGTGATGATGGCGTTTCGTTCCATGATGCGGCTCTGATCAGAAGATGTCTGAACCTCCTCTGACACACTCTGGAGGATGGATTGTGGTTCATTTCTCAGATCAAAGCTCTCGTCCTCCCAGACAGCGTTCAGGCCTGAATGAGCAGCCGAGGGATTGTGGCCTTTTGTCTCCAGAAATCCATCACAGATTTTTGCCCTTTTTTTACCGTTTCCCTTGGATTCATCCGAAGCAGCCGTGGAGAGTGTTTCTTGTCTTTCATCTCAGGACAGTGAGTCAGATGTGTGTGGTGATAATGGACAGGAGGAGCTCAGAATAAAGCAGTGTGTTAACTCGCTGAGTGAGAGTGCTTTAGAGTCAGCCCATGACATCATCGGAGAGGAGCTGGAGTCCAGTCACCAAACACTTACATTCACTTCCCCTCATCTCCACATCCTCCTTCTACACCATACAAACACTCCATCTGTCCATGCATCCATCCATCTGTCCATCCATCCGTCCATCCATTCATCAATCAATCAATCCATCCATCCGTCCATCCATCTGTCCATGCATC
>JAUCMR010000090.1:717820-741821 GCA_032357425.1 Enteromius argenteus
GCATGAGATTTTCGTTTTTTGTAAATTCCTAATTATACACATTTTTGCATCCTGACAAAAAACTGCAGTATTTTTTGTGGAGAACTTTTAACATAGAATCCATAAGACTGTTGTCTATCCAGAAATTCATTAAAAAAGTAGTGCCCAGACGTGGGAACGAAAAATGATTTCTAGCCACTTTTTCGAGGTTCACCTTATGGCCTATATATTCTGAAGAACACCACAAAGACTTACAGCACAACCAATGAGAAACTCCTCATAAAATCCTTAAAATCAACAGAAAACTTCACTGACTCACCCTCATGTTGATCTTAAAATAAATGACTGAACATATATGTGTGTGTGTGCTCACTTTACACACACTCACACACACACATGCACAAACACACACACACGCACACATATCTGTTCAGTCATTTATTTTAAGATCAACATTCATACATATTTATTTATTTTAACATATTTCTATATTTAATCATTATAGATTTTTATTACATTAAATAATAATAATACTATGAGAAATAAAATAATCATAAATATGGATTTATTTACATTTTTAAAAATATGTATGCTGGTCTATTATATACATACGTATATAATATAATGCAAAATAAAAAATATATATTAATTGATTTAATGGGTACAGAAAAAGATAACTGATCATATATTTAGAAAATCTAAAATAGTATATGAATAATTTTAATGAAAATAATACATAAAATAATTATATAATTTATAAAACATTTAAAAAATAAATTCTATTATATATATATATATATATATATATATATATATACACTGTATATACAGTATAATAAATTCATATAATAAAACAACATATAATGTTCATTATATGCACACATATAATATTAACTTATATATATATTTTTTTTATTTTTTTTTATAAATTGTATGTGTGCATATAATGAACATACATATATGAATAGATATTTAGTGTTTTTAAAATGTATTATTAATTAAATTTTTATTTTTGAGAATTTTTGTTCAAATAATTTATATATAATTTTATGTATGTGTATACAATAAACATACATACGCATTTTGTAATTGTAAAATGTACTATTAACTGTTATTAAACTCAAGATTATTTGAAGTTATTTCAGATGGAAGTCTATATAAGCACAGACACAGAGCAGCGTGAACGCTCATCTAAACATCTCCACAGAATCCAGTCCGTCTCGAGGTCAGGAGCAGAGCTCAGTGAGAAGCTGACAGCAGTATTTTCATCTCTGGCTGTAATAAAGCCACCAGGAGTTCAGCACAATAGCTGCGGACCCCGAAGGGGCGCTTTTCATATCCACCGCAGAGAGCTTCAGATCCTCTGGCATCTCTCTGAGCGAGGACCCGGGCTCCCCGAGCCGCTGCCTGAATGAAAGCACTGCTGCCATGACGACGGTGTGAGCGTGACCTCTGAACCTGTCTTCATCTGACGAGACGAGACAAGAAAAAACACTGAGCTCTTTCACCGACTTCAGAGTCATGACGTCTTAACGCTGAATATTACACATACTGTCAGTATTATTACAGTATTAAAAATTATATTAACAAATGTTATAGTACTAAATATTATATGTTTATAATGAGAGGTCTTGCTCTCATGCTGAACTTAACGTTAAATAAATATTAAATATATTGTGAATACATATTAATAAATATCTTTCAGGGAATAATAATTCTCCTGCCAGGCTGTTATTGAAAATAAGAACTAAATGAAAAATATTACATATAATAAATATTATATAAATTACTAGTGTTGGGTGCTGTATTAAATAAAAATTAAATGAAATATGTTCTGAATATTGAATGTAATTTATTATATTACTAAACATTCTATAAATATATACATATAATATATTATATATTGATAATGTCATCCTCAAACCAGAGTTTGTTCTTACACTAAAGTAGAATGGGAAAATACTAAGTATTATAAGATAAATATTATATAATATATTGTGAATATAGCATGTGTTTTGTATTATATTATATCAGGGTATATAAACAATAAGTAGCGCTGGGTGATACACACACACACACACACACATATATATATGTAAAACTGTGAATATTAAATATTATTATATTATTCAATATTAAACATAAATAGTTATAAACATATGGAGAATATCAGGTATATTTATAAGCATATATAATATAGATATTACATAAACATATACTACAAAAATATTAAATACGGTGTATATTAAATACAAAAATTCCATCAATAAATATAATATCAATAATACATATAAAACATATAATATTATAATATTAAATATTTATAATAAACTTAATATCTATTGTCTAATAAATCTAAATTAAATTAAATGTAAATCTACTGCCTAATTTTATAGAAAAATAGATAGAAAAAAACCCCATAATTCATAAAATTATCTTTCCTTTAATGAAGGTGTGTTTAAAACATGCTGTGATGATTTTTACTATATTTACTATATTTTACTTCATGTATGAAACACTGTGAAGTTTAAAGCAGCCACACACAGTAAGTATGACGTGTATGGGGTATTATTTTACTCACACACCTGCTGTGATGGTGATATAGTGATCTGTTTGCGGAATCACCCAGAAGCCCTTGCTGTTTGCTCAGCGACAGCTTCCAGCGGGAAGGGCTTTACGAGGGTTCGATCCGAGTCATGAAGGCTGACGATTCATCTGTCGTGAACAGAAGCCGTCGCAGACGAGGACTTCCTAAAACCGCTCTACAACAACTTTCCAACTGGAGAGAGACTCTGCCTCCGCCAACGAGAGATTACAGCCCTCGAAATACAGCTCTCTTATTATTAGAGATTAGAAATATTATTTCAAAAAATAATAATAGATAATAAATATTACATAAATAACTAGAGCTGTGCAATATATTAAACAATTAACTGTAAATATGAAAAAGAATTGTATTATTTAATATTATAAAAAATAATAAATTAATCATTATTTAAATAAATTATTAATTATATTACTAAATATAATAAATGCAACTATAATATACATTTATAAATAAAACTGACATTTTTACAGATATCTGTCCTTAAATAAATTTTGTGAAAAATATGCAATGATTATTTTTAGCCCTATTTCTCCTATTTGTTATAAAAATAAAAAAACGGCTCTCGAAGCGATGCTTTCTCTGACTGAAAAAACTGTCACAGTTGTACAGCAAATAAATAAATAAAGCCATATGGAAGTCTCCAACTGGCTAAAGACTTCAGCCGCCGTCGCTGTCCAACTGGCCTCCGCGTTTATGAGTCTCTGGAGCGTCAGGACAGAATGAAGCACAGATCACTTCGCTTCTGGACTCATATCAGCTCAAACACTGAGTTCTTCTTGTGCATTTTTTAATTACATTCAGGAAAAACATCCAGCGAGTCTCTTCTGTCATTACATCATCAGATGAGCACAAACTCATCATGTAAAGAGACAAAGACAGACGCTAATCTCAGATTATCAGGAGTGTAATTACAATCACGCTTCAGATCAAAGGCTGCTTATCCTCAGACGCTGACAAAGAAAAGCTGGAAACAATGAGACGCGGAAGAAGCGCTTGTTCACGAAGACGAGAAAACAAACAGCAAACTCACAATAAACCATTCCATTACAGTCTAATCCAGGTGCGTAATCAAACACTCGCTCTGAACTCCATCTGTTTAATAAAGCATCAGCACACAGCTCCATTCAGACACACAGCAGCATCTGCTTCTCCAGGGAGCCTTTACAAACGTCTCCAAAACAGCCGTGACCAGCTCTGAGTTACACTTACACAATAACAGCTGGATAAATCCACAAATAAACCAGCTTAATGAAATTACATGGGCAGAAATAAAACTATACAATTTAAAAACTAAAATATCTTTATAGAGCATATAATAACAAAAAGAATGAAATAGATTTAAATATGAAATATTATAGAAGAGTAAATATAAAATAGTGCTATAAATAAATAAATAATTTAATTAATTAATACACATATATATATATATATATATACATTAAATATACTGTGAAAATTAAATTAAACAGATTTAAAATAGTAGGAATAATAGCAATACATAATAATAATAATAATAATAATAATATTAAATAATGTTTTTGTTTAATACTATTATATTAATAATATTAAATATATAATGACATACACAGAGTGATACATTGAATATATTGTGAACATTGGATATATTTTATATTGTTATATTAGGATATATAATAAATATTATATAAATAACTGAAGCTGGGCACTATATTAAATAAATATAAATAAAAAGTGAATATTACATTTAATTATATTAATAAATATTATATAAACAAACATTATATAATGTTATTGTATTAATATTATATGTATTGTGATATTATTAAATAATAAAAATTAAACACATTGTGAATACTGGATGTATTTTATAAAATACTCAATAAAATAAAAAGATAATAAGTAATATTAAGCCTATAATAATAGATATTTTTGCATATAAAATCTGAAATCGTTCCGATCTGTGCCTCTGTCTGTCTGATTCTCTCACTTACGTAGGACAGAGTCAGAAGGAGCAGCAGTGACGTTAAAAACACAGTTAATCACAGTAATGGATGTGTTTCAGTGAGGTCTGGAGCCCACACACACCTCACACACACACCTCACTGAGACTGATGCGCTCTGACACACACACACACACACACACGTTGGTATTTGTAGTTTATGGGGACTCTCTATAGGTGTAATACTGTACAGACTGTATGTGTTACTGTCCTACACCTACCTTACACCTAAACCCCTTACAGGAAACTATGTGCTATTTTCACTACACTCCATTCTGTGTGATTTATAAGCTTGCTTCCTCATGGAGACCAAAAAAACGTCCCCGCAAGGTCAAAATGTACTGGTATTACTGGTATACTTGTGGGGACATTTGGTCACACACACACCTCTCCAAACTCGCCCACCGCTCACGACGGAGCTGAAGAGCAGCCGCCCACCGCTTGGCTTCTGGAAGCTGTTCTAACACTGACTCAGTCCAGAGATTAAGAGTCAAGCGAAGCAGATCTGAGATGAATCACAGCTTTATTCACTTTAAAGAAGAAATCGGACTGAATGAAGCTCGTCTCATGAGTGATGCGTGCAGATCAGAAACAATACTACAGCGGGTGGATTAAATACTATGTACTCCAAACTTACTGCAAAATACTCAAAACGGTCAAATGCGCTTTCGGACTGAAATTAATACTTTTATTGATCAAGGGTGCATTAAATTGATCAAAAGTGTGCGTGGAGACATTTATAATGTTCCACATTGAAAAGTTCTATTTCTGAAATATTCTTTTGAACTTTTTATTCATCTGTGAATCCTGAAAAATAAAACATATCATGGTTTCCACAAATAATATTGTGCAGCACAACTGTTTTCAACATGGATAATAATCAGAAATGTTTGTTGAGCAGTAAATCAGTATATTAGAATGATTTCTGAAGATCATGTGACACTGAAGACTGGAGTAATGATGCTGAAAATTCAGCTGAACATCACAGAAATAAATTACACTTTAACACATATTCACAGAAGAAAACAGCTGTTTTACATTGTAATAATATTTTGCAATTTTTACTGTATTTTTGATTAAATAAATGCACCCCTGATGAGCAGAAGAGACTTCTTTTTAAAAACCTAACCTGACCCAAACTTTTGAGCAGTAGTGCACAGCACACAAATATATAAAGTTGTTTACAGGTCTAACAACGTCTGCAGGGCTTTGTGTTTTTTTCACCGAATTTCATGTTTAAATTCTATTCTTCAGCAGAAATTCTATTCTAAAACACTTCCTCAGGATGAAGATAAAGTCCCTCTACAGCAGAAGTGATTGAGGGCGTCTCTCCAGTTTCAGACGTTATCAGCGTCTCTGAAAGTGAAGCTCTGTACAAACACTGATACCTCAGCAACTCCTAAATCGCAGAATGGACTGAAATAAATTGAATTGTGTTATTTTATTTGCACGTACGTTCAGCATGCTCTCTCTCTGGATGTAATTACCCAGAAGGCCGGCTGTGAATGTGCAGGATGTCATTAACGGCGGACCCGCGGCGTCCTATTTACGCTCTCCAAGAGAGAAAGAGCTCTTATAGCGTTGCGTGATCCATGTAATTTCATTCCTGACTTGTTATTCTTCTCATTACATGCCCGAGTCTTTCCTCTCGTCCTCCGCAGTGCTGAGCGAACAGAGGCAGACAAACGCTTCCGTCTGAACGGCAGAACACTGGTATTGTCACATTTGGGCACAATAATAAATGCATGCTTTTCTGAACTCATAACCTACAGGTGCATGCTGACATGACTTCTGTTAGCTTTGTAGACATATAAACATTCAAAATAAAGTGTAAATCAAATTTAAAGCATAACTATTAAATGAATGCATCATATAATGCAGATTTTGTCTTCTTAAAATGTGAACTGATAGATTACTTGTGGATTATTGTGATGTTTTTTACTTTCATTTATTTACATTTTATTATTATATTATTTTTTAGAATTGATAAATTGTAGAATATTTTATTTTTTACATGATTTCTTTATTACTTTTTAATATCTGTTAGTTTCCAAGGCAGTTTTCTTTTCGATTCCTTTTAGTTTAACTTGATGTACAAAAATAACTAAAACCAAAATAATATTTAAAAAATTACAAAAATTTTAAATAAACCTGAAAGCAGAATATATATATATATATATTTATGTATTTATTTTTTTATTTTATTTTAATAAATATTCTAAATATTAACAATATATTGTTAGTATTTTAGTGATACTAGAATAACACTGCTTCAACTCTTTTATCAATACAGATACTGATGCACAAGAAAATAGCAGAGATCTGTAGATATGTGATGAAATCGGCTCAGATCGAATCATGTTTGAGTTGAGAAACATAATGGCACAAACAAATGATGGAAGAAAATAACTTCAGCAGAATATGCCAAGAGAAATGAAGCGGGCGCCATCTGTGATGCACAATCTTCCCGACACAAATTGCTTTTAATGCGAGAGTGAGATGTTTCTGCTGCCAGAGAGGTCCTTCTTCTGTTAAAGGAAGAAATTGTTCCCTGAGTTTGTGGGATTGCTGGGAAACGGCTCCCTTCTGATTACGCCCCATTTGTTCTGTCAGCATTTCCACCTGCAATAAAGCCGTCCGGCTTCTGGTCACTTCACTCGCCTTTTCCAGGTCAAGCGTGGGTCCTTTCAGAACGAATCAAAGGAGACGCTCTCCAGAGCCAATCAGCATCTTCCCTGGAGAGATGGTCTCGTCTGACCCCCGACGTTTCACTGAACACAGCTCGGTTTGCTTATGAGCTGCTGGAGCAGCTTTCAAAGACCTTCTGATTTAACTCCAACCCATGAAAATTAATATAAACCACATATTCAGTCATTATCCACAGGGATTTCATGCGTTCTTCAGCGAAGAACCAAACTAGAGCTGCATGATGCTGGAAAAAAGCACTCTGATGCTTTGTTTTCTGCAATATATAAAGTGTTGAGAAAAAAATACAGGAATTTTCTCCTAGTTACTTTAATAAACATATTCAAGTAAGAATGAATCATTTTAGAATTACTAGGTTAGTTTTATTGGAATGCATCTGCATAGAAAAATAATATAAAATACAATACAATAAAATAATTAATACTACTACTAAAAATAACTTATTAATAATTAATATTATTTAAAAAAACATTTATTATTTCTTTTATTTTTATTTATTTTTTTGATTGTGATTTTTTTTATGGCTGCAAGCTTTGGGAAAATGTAAACAGTAGGTGGTTTATTATAATTTATATTATTTATTTATTGCAAAATATGCAGGCGCACTGAACAAGATCTGAAAGAAACTATTTACTCAAAGAAATTGTTTGTAAAACTTAGCAACACAATTAAACATTAATAGTATTTTTTTTTAAATGTGAAAGATACTCTGATAATCTTACTGCATAGAAAGAGGATTTTTCTTAAAGATATTAATAATGTTATTTAACAAAAAGGCATTAAACTGATCAAAAGTGACAGGAAAAACATTTACACTGTTACCCTGAAAAAACAGCTTTTTAAAGTTCAAATAAAGATTTATTTCAGTCTTTGTATTTCAAAATAACGCACGCAATTAAATGCTATCATGAACTTTATACTTCTTCAGTGTGCAAACTATTCTACTTCTTATAAACGCTGTTCTTTTGAATGTTTCATTGATCATAAATTCATTACACACAACAGATCTCTGCCGAAACCATCACATGCACTTGTTCTTGCACTATTGCACTAAAACTTCAGATCCTAGAATTGATATTTGTTTTATTTCTGAGTGCATTCATCCCTCACAACTCACACACAAGCCTGATTCATTTTTCCAGCAAATAAACAACTTTCCCTGCGGCCACAAAAAGCCGACTGGTCATTCTGTGATGTTTCAGAAAGAAACATCTGCACCTGTGTGAAAAGCAGCAGTGCTTCATGAAAGACGCTGCTTATCTGCACACGCTCCAGCTGCTCTAGAATATTCCACAGCAATTTCCCCAATAAAAGCCTTGCTGTTCGTTTCTGACACTGTGCATGAGTGCATCTGTAACGTAACGTCCCATTCTGCTCCAAACTTTTTATTAAAATGAAATTAAAACAGCCAGTAGGTGGCGGCAATTCACTGTTCTGTGTCACTGAATCATTCATTCAGTCGATTCATTCATTCAGCTTATTAACAGCCTCTAGGAAAAAGTCATTGAATCATTGACTCACCCGATTCGTTCAAAAACAGATTCGCTCATCATGTTTTGCTCTGAGCAGTGACTTTGTTTTTTTCTATTTATTGTTTTATTTTTATTAGTGGGTTGATTTTGTTAGAGTGCATCTGCATGGAAAAACAAAATAAAATAATCAATAATAATACTACCACTACTACTAATTTAATAATAATTAATCATATTTTTTTAATAAAAAAATATGTCATTATTCTTTTTTATTGTGAAATCCTTTTATGGCTGTAAGATTTGGGGAATACTAAAGTAGATTTATACCAGGGTTTATTTATTGCAAAATATAATAAAGCAAGAATGAATCATTTTAGAATTAGTGGAGTGTTTTTGGTGGAGTGCATCTGCATAGAAAAATAAAATAATTAATTTATTAATTAAGTAATTTAATATATTAAAATATTTAATAGTAAATAATAAATTAATTTATTAATTTAATATTAAATAATTTAAATTTATAATTTATTAATAATTAATATTATTTATTCAAAAAGCATTTATTTATTTTACTTATTTATTTTTCAATGACATGAATGTGCTGTATTTAGTTTGATAATGTTTTTTTTATTTAATATTTAGTTTTTTAGGACATCTCATGGTACCATATTACATTTATGAAATAGTTACGATCCATTTATTACCTATTAACCACTGTTTGAACGCAAATTATGTACATCTTGAAATGCTTTGGGGTTCAGACTTACAGTAAGAATGATCTGTTTTTAAAGTTTAAATAAAGAAAAAAGTTAAAATTGAAGTAGCTTATTATATTAAAGCCTGCTTTACTATTTTTAAAAATAAAATAAAGCCATGAATCTAAACAAGTTGTGTTCCAAATTTGAGGTTGATATAACAAAAAATGAACTTTTGGTAAGATTTTGTTTGGGTGCAGTACCAGACATTTCCACTAGATGAAATTCGCATTCATTTGCAATGCAGTCATTTTTTACCACAAGTAAATGCAGATTAATTTTCACTAAATCCTAAAGCTGAAGATAGTCTAAAGTTAACGGTGGTCGTCATAACACATGTTCAGATGATTAAAAGCGCCTGAAAAACACAGCCCGAGGCGTTCGTGTTAAACCCGCCTCCCAAATCTGTTCATTGAGTGTGTTAAGCTGCCTGGAGGATGTTTAGCTGGCAGACTGCAACCATGGCAAAGATGGATGCTTTGGGAAAGAGAAAAGAGCGGATGCATTGAGAAAATCCTTTACGGCCGTCGCCTATTAATCCTGTTTAGCTCCAACTTTCTGCTGTAGTTAGGACGAGTTTGTCTGACAGCCCACTCCTGCTGCAATCGATGTCCCAATCGATACGTCTTGTGTAGCTAAACAGGAATTAACAGGTGGCCACTGAGCTAAATGTTTCTCAACAAAGTCTGACATTTAGTTGAGGTGATTGAGTTATCTACACATCAGCTGCTGAGCCGTTTGCCTTCGCTTCGGCCCGTAACAAACGTTAATCCCTAATTCAATATAAAATTCATCAGTGGAGAGTGCTGCGCTCTGTGTGTGTGTGTGTGTGTGACAGTACCTCAGCAGCAGGTATTCCTTCTGGTGGGCGGCACTGGAGAAGCACTTCCTGTTCGAGTGACACTTCCTTCCCCAGAGGCTCCTGGTCAAATGTTTTCCTGAGATCTGTGAAGGAAACGCAGATGAAAGATTACAGCAAGAATGCATATGAATGAGTGCATACAGAGTCAATGCAATCATACTGGTCAAATGCTCATTAATGCTGCTTTTATTTGACTAAAAGTACAGTAAAATTGTGAAATATTAGTAGATATAGACTGATAAAGTATTTTCTTGTAAACAAACATAGTCCAGTAATATTTATTTTATTTACAACTCCAGTTTCCTCAGTCAAATACTAAAACAATGATTTATTTATTTAATTGATGTACGTCTTTATTTATTTGCTAATTGATTGACTGATTGACTGGGCACATACTAAACATCACATTAAAAAACAAAAGAGCGAAGGCATTAATGCATTATGAATATGCCTGCGTGAGCGAGCTCTGAAGCTGCGGTGCAAGAGAAAGCTGGAGCATGGGTCCTGCAGTAATCAGTGTTTGTTCTGTCACACATGTCCAGCGTGACTCATTCTCTCTGACATCATGAGATGTAATATTTAAGAGTGCTCATCTCTGCTCTCAGCTTCTGCTGGAATACACATCCGTGTCTTCATTCTGCATTCACCTGAGCTCCTCACACACCTTCTGCTTGCCCGGGACATATTTGACTTCCAGCGTGAATAAAGCATGGTGTGGGACGAGGAACGTGTGGCCGGAGCTGTAATGACTTTCTGCTTCATGCGGAATATTAATGCCATTAGACAGATTAACACTGACGTTACACAAGTCTCCAGCTCACTGCATGACTGTTAGTCTAGTATTAATTATAGCTTTGGCTGCTATTTTCAACTAGATTTCATTTTTTTATATTTTTTTGGTTTTATTAAAGTTTTAGCTCTTGTGTTGTGTACTTTTATGTTTTTCAAACATAACTATACACACATTATATTAGGGTTAACAAAAACTTTTATTTTGTAAGCCATTAATCACGATTAATCCTTTTACAGGAGTAATGTATATATATATATATATATATATATATATATATATATATTACTGTTAATTAAATCTAAATCTATTTATAAATATATAAATACATATATCAAATATTTTTATACTCTTTTCTATGCAATACATAACTATGTAAATGATATACAATTCTGAATAAACTGCTTTAAGAAACAATAAAACAAAGGTACATAAATGAAATATTAAAAATATATATATTTTTAAATAAACTTACACAAAATAAAATGTAAAAATATGATTATTAAAATATACATGATCAAATAGGCATTGTATCATTTAAATGTAAAATATAATACAATATAGATATATATTTTTTACTTGACTGTTATAACCTTCTCTCTAGAGTTAAGTTACTGTTTAAGGATCTTGAGAGAGCCACGCATGCCGTAGTCTTACCGTGTTTGGACTACTGTAATTCTGTATGTGTTGGTTTATCTTGACTCCAGATGGTTCAAAATGCTGGAGGCAGGTTTTTAACCGAGGCTTGCAAATCAAGAGCATATTACTCTCCTCTTAAAGACTTTAAACTGGTTGCCAGTGTGTTATAAAATTGATTTTAAGATATTGGTATTTGTTTTTAAATCCTCAAATGATCTGGTGCCCTCCTATCTGACTTAAAAGAAAATAAGCAACTAGAAACTACCACACGAACGACTGAACCCTGCTTTTCTCTGACCAGTTTCATTTCAAGCATGTGGATTTTCCCGGCAATATGTGCTGCTTATCTGCCATCAGTGTGATTTATACATTTATCATCGCTCCATGATGGGAAAACAGATGACAAATAGGTTCAGATTCATTTCTCTGTGAGTGATAGAAACATCATAAACACAGATTCACATTCGGCTCAGTGTTTCTTCTTATTGCTAGCTGTGTGTCTGAAAACAGACAGCTTCTGCTATAGGACATCTCAAACCAATCATAGTATATGGCATTTTTGTTCATATATAGGTTAATGGCAAAGCTTAATGAATTCATCAAAAAATATTATTCAAATATTTTAAACAGAAGTTATAAATGTGTCTATAACCAAAGCATGATTTAAACAGGCTTTCAGAAATCAGAAGAACTGCTCAAAATGGTCAAATAAAAGTTAAATAAACTGAAAGATTCGGCCGTACTGACTCATGTGCCTGTCACTTCTCTAGTTTCTTTGACAAATCTAGAGCACTTTGTCACTTCTGTGCTTTCAAATGAGAGCAGGGGGGACCAGGACAGCGATTGGCTGAAAGCGCTGTCAATCACAGAGAGGGGCGGGTCTCTGCTGCTGACAGTGATGGATGAGCGGCTCTCCCACGCTCTCCTCCGGGCCTCCTCCATCTCTGTCTGTCTCCTCTACAGTCCTCCACCTCCACAGAGGACGACAGATACACAGAGACTCTAATAAAAATCCAATATTTCCCACACGCGGCGGGAGAGGAGAGACCAGGAGGCGCTCCATCAGTTCTGCTGGAGGTCTTTTACAGAGCCTCATCCATCTCATCGACAACACGCTACCTGAAGAGAAAATGACAATCAAGGAAATCCCATTTAAGAGCCGCCAGTCACTCAAAGACGCACAAGTACAGCACCGTCCGCTCGAGTGAGGACCGACAGGAATATCAAAAACTGTTACTGTTAATCAGAAAATGATGCTTTTTCACAGAAATCTCATGACTGTACTTAATTCATTAGCTCAGGTTTTCAGGCTGAGCATTTAAATTAACATGTAGAGTATTTAAATATATTAATAAAAGAAATATTGCAATAAAAAACACTATATATATAAATAACCACTGCATATATAATATTTTAACATTTGATTAAATAAATGTATAATACTTTTTATTTTATTTGCATTATTTTTATGCATTATATATATATATATATATATATATATATATATATAAACTAAAAATAATTATAATTTCAATAAAAATAATATTACATCAAAATACATATATATATATATATATATATACACACACACACACAATTATTTATTTTTCATATTTTATATTATTATAATATAATATGTTATATATAATAATGAATATTTTTTATATATAATTAGATATTGGCCAAATATAATCAATACATTTTCAATTAAATGTGAAAGTGAAAAAATAAATAAATAATAATAATAGCAACAAAAAAAAGTGTCACTGTTGTGCTCTGTGGAGGCTACATCACATTATTTACACACAAAGCCAAGATGGCAATGTGCTTTAATTGTGATGTACTGTAATATTTTACTGTAAAAGAGCTTAATAGTACTAAAAATAGGCTTTTCTTAATACTACACATAGTCAGTTTATTCCTCTTTTGAGTTAAATTAGTCTGTATTCATGAGATTATAATGCTCTCTCTACACACATGCAACAGAGAATTGGCTCAAATTTGGACCGGAGGCGCAGAATCAACGATCCAAACAAGCAGAAACAGGAGACACGTTAGCTGGAGTCGATGCGCTGATGATAAAGAAATGTTTCATGCATATTTGATGGATGGATTATAATAAGTGTTATGAAACGGAGCCAGGGCTTGTTAAATCAGTTTTATAGCTGTGTTTGACAGAAACATGTGGTTTGTGTGTGTCGGGTCTCCGTTTCAAGCAGAAGCCCAAAGATGTGTGTTTGACCTCGGGGTGAAGGGACAGGACGTTTGGATGAGCACTGTATCCCAAATGATCCTCTAATTCTGAATTACTTTCACATACAGGCTGTTTTGTACAATTATATTTAAAGAAAGAGGTGATTTTGACGTTTTTGTCGTTTTTCATGAAGACATTCAACAGCAGCATCCGGTTCTGTTAACCGTCCTCATTGTGGAATAATGAATGAACAATAACAGCATGAATGTTAGAATGGCCTCACGCCTGTTTTCTGATCTGAGGTCAGCGAGCAGACGCTGTGAGATCCTGTCGAGAGCATCATTAGTGAGTCTCTCGCTGTTTGTCACTGAAGAGAGAACGAGAGACTGTCTCCGTCTGAAACACAGCCCTGCAGCCGTCACACACAACAAACCAAGGTCAACCAGACACACACACACATATCAGCTGCTATTAGAAGAAACACAACTTTATTCTGATCAGTCATTATACTCACTGATTGATCAAAGAGCCACAATCACCATCATGTCACATCAAAAAATCTCAAAGAGAATAAACCGTTCGCTCTCAAGACACACACACACACAGAACAGCACATTTCATACAAATACCAGCTCTTAAAGTGCTATTAAATAGTGTAATAAATTTAACATATCAAATGAATTTGAAGTTCTTTTGAACTGCCTGTTTTAATAAATCAGTTCAAAAATAGATTCAAGATTTAGATTTGTTTGCATCACCCCAAAATGACTGAAACTAGAACAGAAGTAGATTTTACTGTTTTACATGTATTAAGCATTTTGAATCTACTTTTTGAAACTACAGTTGCAGTTTGGATGAAACTTTTATACATTTAACAATTTAAACAATAATAATTTAATAAAAAATGGTAGAAAAAAAGAGTCTAAGATTACTTTAAGTAGATTTTACTGTGTGTTTCAAATGCATGAACTATTTTGAATATATTTTTGGAAGTTAAAATTTTTGTTTGGATTATATATATATATATTTTGCATTAAATTAATTTCATATAGACACACTCACACACAAATACATATTTGATAACACCCAAAATAAAAGTTTTTGGTTACATAACATGTTTTTGTGCTGTGTACATTTATTTAAGTTTTATATATATATATATATATATATATATATATGTATATACATAAATAAACACACATGCATATATATACAGTATATATATATATATATTTCAGAAAAATGTTTATATATTATAGTTATAATATAAATTATATGAATATAAATATAGATGTAAATATTTTCAAAATATTTACTGAATGTGTGTATTTATATATACGTAATAAATATACACAGAACACACATATATTACGCAAACAGAAACTTATTTTGTATATTTTATTTTATATATATACATATATATATATATACACTCATTTATTAATAAATCTTAATTTATTATTAAGTATTAAGTTTATTATTATTATTATTACTACTACTACTATTATTTTACTGTGTAGCTTGAATGTTTAAAGTCAAAACATTTCGCACACTTAAACACTCACCACCCAGAACACAACAGCGTAACAACCCAAATAGCCTAGCAACCAAATAGTAGCTGTTGGACCAAAACACACTCTTCAAATGTCTTAGCAACAGCCTAGCAACCACCAAGAACACCCTAGCAACAGCATAACAACCACCCAAACAGCCTAGCAACCATGTAGTAGCTGTTGGACCAAAACACACTCTACAAATGTCTTAGCAACACCCTAGCAACCACCCAGAACACCCTAGCAACCTCATGACAACCACCGCAAAACCCCTAGCAACCATGTAGTAGCTGTTGGACCAAAACACACTCTACAAATGTCTTAGCAACACCCTAGCAACCACCAGGAACACCGTAGCAACAACATAACAAACAGCCTAGCAACCATATAGTAGCTGTTGGACCAAAAACACTCTACCAATGTCTTAGAAACACCCTAAAACACACCAGCGACCTCTTAACAACCACCCAAAAACCCTAGCAACCATATAGCCAAAAAAAAAATGCTCTCAAACTTAACAGGATGAATGAAATAAAAACGAGGCACAGAAGTAATGTAACACTGGCACTGTGATCTTTGACTGACTCATTACATCCTGGCGAAGGGTTTGAGAAAAAGTTTCCTCATCCAATCCATCTGAACAGTTTGAGCTGAATCCAAGCTCTCCTCGCTCTCTGTTCATTCGCTGTACACCGCGTGGGTTTCTCACATTAGCAGCGGTTGAAGCAAGTGGCCCAGTTTAAAGCACTTTGGGGTTCTAGACAAAACGCCATCCATATTTTGTGCCATTCCTGAGCCAAAAACCTGAGTGGTGAATAATGTACGGTAGAGCCGGACAGGGTGGAAATGAGCAAACACACACGCTGAATTTATTACCGCCTCTAATGGGCCAAATGCATTACAATGCCATTTGTGATATGTAGCGCTACACAACCTTTCTGCCTATTATAAATTAATGCAAGGCTGGAGACGATAGATGCTGCATTTCAGTCTCCAGACTTTTAGGAACACAGCAAACTTTCAAAAGAGAAGCTTCAGCTGCACCACAGAAAACACAAAAGATCAAATCAAATTATACTCGGCTCTCATTCTGCTGAATCTTACGACACACATTAAACATTCAGCGGATTTCATGCAAAAGTTTGGGTTGGAACATTGCTTGACGTTTTTTAAAAGTCTCTTCTGCTCACCAGGGATGTGTTTATTTAATCAATAATACAGTAAAAGAGGGAAATGTTTTTTAATTAAAAGAAACTGGTTTCTATGTCAATATCTGCTGAACTGAAATTTATTTCTGTGATCAAAGCTGAATTTTCAGCATCATCAGCATTCATCATCTCCCATCTTCAGTGTCACATGATCCTTCAGAAATCATTTTAATATGCTGATTTGCCACTCAAGAAATATTTCTGATTATTAGCAATGTTGAAAACAGTTGTGGTGATAAATATTTTGGTTATTTTGTCCATCCAAAACGCCCTAGCACTCTACAGACGTCTTAGCAACACCCTAGCAACCTCTTAACAACCAACCCCCCCCAAAAAAAACACCTCTACAGACTTCTTAGCGACCATTCAGAACACCCTAAAAACCTCTTAACAACCACTCAAAAAAAAAACACCTCTACAGACTTCTTAGCAACTCCTTAGCAACCATACAGAACACCCTGGCAACCCTATAGCAGCTGTTCAACCAAAAAACAAACAAACAAACAATATATACGTACATACTCTACATACTTCTTAGCAATGGCCTAGCAACTATCCAGAACACCAAAGCAACCACACAGCAGCTGTTTGACCAAAAACGCTCTACAGACTTCATAGCAATTCCCATTCCTTAGCAACCATCCAGAACACCCTAGCAACCTCTCAATAACCGCTTAAAAACGCTACCTACTATATATAGTAGCTTTTGGATCAAAAACACTTTAGAGACCTCTTAACAACGCCCTAGCAACCACCCAGAACACTATAGCAACTTTTTTGCTAACTGTTGGACAACAAAAGAGGCAATATTACCCTAGAAACCGTTTAGCAACCACCCAAAACAACCTAGCAACCTCATAGAAATCGTCAAGCAACCCATGAGTGAGTTTTAAACATGCAAACATCGGATTTCATCAAGCATTTAACTTCAGCTGAATGTCTTATACAATAAATATTCGAAACAAACCCCTAACATCAAGTACTAAAACTCAGCGTGTCACTCGCTAGCACCCTGGCAACCACCCAAAACACCCTAGCAACACAACAGAAAGAAGAAAGAAACAGTTTTTCTTTCTGAAAGTGGAGTTTGCTGTGAGATCTGCCACTGTATGAACTGCGTTGAGTGAAGCGCACACAACAAAGCGTCTCCTGTTGGCTTTGGCTGCGGGGGTATCTCACAGCTTGTGTTGGCCACGACGATGACGACTTCTCTCAGCCAAGCGCAGCGAGCAGTTCCACTCGCGCTCCCATGAGCCTCCTCTGCCGAGCCGCGGCCGCACACGAGGACACATGTGAAAACTATTACACCCGGCACATGTGTATAAATCTACTTGTGCTAAATTACACAGGTTAGTGAATTAAGGGCCATTTACATAGCTGAAGTCTCTCGTCAGCCAGATGAGAACACCAATGAAGGAATCCACCATCTCATTTCAGCTTTAATCGCTGCGTTTGCATTCAGATCAGCGTTAAAACCCACAAAACAGCTTTCAGTCCACACTGAGACTGCAGGGTAAGCATACTAAGCCTATGATTGCTGCAGTATATATAGCATGTATAGTAGTGACCATCTGAATAAAAAGCTGAATTTGTTAAGATAGGACAATATTTGTCTGAGACAACAGCAAAACAATCTAAATCACATTTAAAGTTGTCCAAATAAAGTTCTTAGCAATGCATATTACTAACCAAAAATTCAGTTTTAATATATGTATGGTAAGAAATTTACAAATAATCTTCATGGAACATGATTTCTACTTAATATCCTAATGATTTTTGAAATACAAGAAATTAAAATGTATTGTTGGCTATTGCTACAAATACAGTACACCTCTTCACATATGCTTGAAATATCCAGATGACTTCCTATATGTGCTCACTGCATAGAATATATTGTGTCCCATAATGCACTGCACTAAACCTACATCCAGACTAACAACTGAAATGTCCATAGTGATTTTTCACATCTTTTATGATTCATTATTTGGTCAGGCTGTGACACTAAATAAATATTTACACATAATTAGACAATAAATGTTAAATTCATTTTATCTGGATGCCTCTCACTGAATTAAACATGCAGTAGTATGTGACAGTGTTTGAAACGGTTTGTGAGGGAATAATGAATACTGTTTGACTAAATGAATAGTACAGTAGGCAGTATAGAGAGCACACTCTGCAGTATTCACAGTATGTTCTTCTGAACATCATGCATGAAGGACTTCAGTGATAAGAGATCAGCTCTTCTACATCTATATTTTGCAGAAATGGTAGTAGTAATGTTCTAGTATGTTATTTGGATATAGGTTGTTTGAAAAACAAAACTGCATACTGCCAAAATACACCATATTTCACAGTATACTGCAATCTATTTTTTTATATAAAATATTAAAATATTATAAAAATCTTAAAATAAAATATATAACTATACTATACATAACTATAACTATACTATATAACTTAAGATTAAATATTTATTTTAATGTATTACAAATGCTCAAATTATGGAGGGCCAAATTACTCAAAATTAAATCATTAAATACATAAATAAATGTAGAAATAAACAAATAAATATTTATTTATTTATTTTTGTTTATTTATTCATTTATTTATTTGGCAGAAATAAATACAGATAAATAAAACAAACGTTAAGAAACTTATAGATCTAATATTATAAACACTAGAAACATTTATTTCCCTTCTCTCCAAATGAATGAATGTATAAATTAACACATATTTAAATAAACATTTCTGCATTTATTTATGCATTTAATTTATTGCATTATGTATTTAATAATTTATTTATATATTTCATTATTTAATTTTGAGTAATTTAGCCCTCCATATTAAATATTCTTAAAACTTTAATGTAACTCAATTGTATTTAAGTGCATTTAAAATGACAAATTGTATGCATGTATGTACAGTATACACACACACACATACTTATTTAAAAAAAGTAATTATTTAAAGTTTTAAAAGTAATATAAAATTCAAGTTATTAATTTTTTCAAACACAATAATCAGCATCTAGCTGTTATTTTACGAATAAATCATAAATGTGCATTTCAAAACAAATTGTGTCTTATCATTTGTCAGTCTGTTTAGATAAAAGTCAGTAAAGAGATTATAAATAAAGGCTGTTATGACTTCCTCTTCATTCATCACACTGTAAATAGAAGGTCAAGTCAAGTGCATTGCATTGTGGGACACAGTATTTCACACACTGTGCTCTAGCTGTATATTGTGCATTTAGACAAGCGCAGTATTTCAGTCAGGTTAGGTCAGAGCTAGTATGAGCAGTACAGTAGTGTGTTACTGTGAGTCTGTGTGTGTGTGTGGAGGTAAATCACAGCAGTGTGTGAGTCCGTGTTAAACAGCATCTGCGTCCGGATCGAAGCTCGTCTCCTCATAACTCACGCTGGAAGTGCCTGACGTGACGCGCTCACAAATCACGCTCCCCATTAATATCCTCAACGAGAGCGCCAGCCTTCTACAGCTCCTGAACTTTACGGCGCTTCCATTGATCAGCGATCCACAACAACAAAACGCTGCTTATTTATCGCTCTGGAGTGTTACTCAGGCCCTGATTAAAACATCTGTCACAGACGGGACGCTGAAAAAGGCTAAATGATCGCTGCTGTTTCCATTAGCCTCTGGAGAGAGAGACCGGAACTAAAGCCGATGAGGAGATCAACAGGTCAACGAGGAGGAGTATTTAAGTGCCCTAACCAGGTGACAGCTGCAGTTCTTCACTGTACAGTAGAGCTGAATGGTCCACCGCATCAAGTATGACACTGTCTGAAAGAGCAGAAGTAGAATATATGGCTACACAACATTCACACAGAATGTGCTTCTGTGTTGATAAAGATGTGATGAAGAGATAAAATAGGAGTGCACTTCTTTTAACTTGAGTGCTGTGTTTTTAGAAAGCGTTTCATGCAAGAGACATGAGCTCAACAGTTTACACAGACAAAAACTACAGAAAAGCTGCGCATTCGAATAAAGATCTACTACTGTATGAATGATATTTCATGTTTGCATCATGATGATGGAAAGAAAGCTGCTGTTCATTGTTTTTACACATTTACAGTTAATTATAGTCTACTGGTGTCAACCTTTACAAAGCATCTTCATGTTATTTATGAACATGTAATATGTATAAGACCAGTTTGTACTAGATGGCATTGTCATTTATGATGAAGATATTTAACAAGTGATTTGTTTAACATTTACAGTGCATCATGTTGATAGCTTCATGTGTGCTCTGTGCTCTGAGAATAGAATTGTCTTTAAATAGAGGGTTAATACAGAAAAATATATCATGTTGTAGTGACACTTTCAAGTTAAAAGTCGAGAACCGGTGAAACGTTCTCAAAAAATATTTATTCACATCTCCAAGGTTTCCTCCTGAATCTACAGCAAATATAATGAAATAAACAGACAATAACTGTCTGCAGTGTTCAAGGCTGCATGCAGGAATAAACAGAAGCGTGTGATTCCTGAAGCAGAGCAGACGCATGTCTCGTTCACACACTGAAGATCTCCTCCGTCTGAGCTGAGGATAAGAAACAAGCTGCTTCAGCACGGCTCTCTGCTGGAAACTGACCAAACGCTCGCAGCAATATAACACAAGCACGTTTTAGTCACACCTGAACATGTGTGGATGCCTTACACTGGATCATATAATAGCAACGCCAGTGTCTTTTACTGTACATAAAAATGATTCTGCACTGAATATATATATATATATTTTTTTTATTTAATGCTTAAATTTTATATTACTTTTTTTTTTAAATTATTTTACTTTTAAAATAAATACATATTAAATCAAATATATAAATAAAAACAAGAATAAAGAAAAACAAAAACAGCTATGAAAACATAAATATAGATTAAATTTAAGATTTTTGTTTTTTCATTTGAATTATTTTACATATATTTTGTTGTGTTTATTATTTTTATACTGACTTATTAACACACAAATATGTGCATAATATTAAATTATTTTAAATACATTAAAAATGTTGCTATATTTATTATTTATTAAGATTTTTGATTTATTTTCTATAATTATTAATACACAAAAATCTGCAAAAAATAAAAATGTTTACAAATACATGAAATATGTGTTATATGTATGATTTATCTATGTATATATATATATATATATATATAGTTACTAATGCAAAAACAAAATCACAAAATGTTATATTTATGATTTAAGTATTTATTTTTATATTAAGCTATTAATGCACAAACAAATGCATTAAAGAAATAAAAAAATATTTATGATTTAAGTTTTTTTTTAATGGTATTATTAATAGCCAAAAACTTGCATAAAAATCTTTTTAAAAACATAAGACGACATACTTCTCTGTTTACCTGTATTTTGTGCATTAAATGTGTTACATAATTAAAATATTAACTGCGTTCCCTGATCTAAAAAAATCACAATCACACACCTTTCACCATATTGTCTGAGACGGGTTTGTAAAGGTATCTGGGTTTGAGATGCACAGAGACATGCAGCGTCAAGCTTGATTTCTGTCCGAGGATATAAACTCCTCAGAAGGACAGAGTGAGGTCATCAGCTTTATAAACACAGCGCTGTGATTGGTGCTTTTGCTAGCAATGAGGAAAACCACCACAGGAATGTAAACTTGTACCAGAGGAAGAGCAAACGTCAGTATACACTCCTCCATGTCATGTTATTTCCTCTGTGTGTGTGTGTCAGGTGTGTTTGGACTCACAGGCGATCCGGACGTGGGCTTTACGGCTCTTGGTGGTTCCTGCCGAGCTCCAGGCCACACACTGACACCAGAAATCCTCCAAACCGAAGAGCTCCTCCACCTGCTGACGGGTGATCTCAATACTGGCCTCCCGCACCACCAGACCTGCACACACACACACACACACACACACACAGAGAAACTGATTACATTCTTACATTTTCAGATTACATCACACGCGCACACACATACACACAAACACACACTCCCACTCTCTCTCTCACACGTGCACACACACACTCATGAACCACATAAACATATGTCTCTCACACACACACACACACACAACGTCTCCTGTAAGATGCGAGAGCGACACATCATGTTTCTGTTGAAGTAGACGTCTGGAGGAGTACAGTATAGAAGCGAGGCGTCTCTGAAGGGCGCTGCTGTGGGCGAGTTCATTTGTTTAGTGTCCAGCGGCAGATGAACAATAATCAGAGTTTAACAAACAGGATTGGCCCGGCGTGACGCTCCAAATACAGCTAGAAAGAGTCTAAACAACTCAATCATCCTGGCAGTCCATCTGTGTGTGTGTGTGATCACACTTGTATGACGATCTATACACTTCAGTGTCACGTGTGTGTGTTACGGAGCGCTTTCTATCAGTGCAGCCAAAAACAGGCACGTAAAGTGTAAAGAATTCCAGCAGAGACGTGAGAGAACGGAGGAATATGATTCATGGATCCATCAGCTGATCTTTATAACATGGAAGATGAGATGAGGAGCCATGCGTTACAGATTTCACCACCATTATGGGCTGTTTTTAGGAAGCGTGACACAGATGTGTGGGTATATACAGTCGTGTCAAAATAAGTTCTGTTACTGAAGCATGATCTTGACAAGCAGGTTTTGGAGATTTCATTTGTTTTCTGGATGGAGCTGTACATCATAACCAATAGATTGGATGGCCTGGAAAGAAAGTCATTTCAGTGATGGAGCAATTTATTGCATTTATTGAGTTTATGAATTTTTTTAATTTTTGTTTTGTTTTGTTTGTTAAAATCACTAACACACAGTTTCTTTATGAAATAGTTATAAAATGAGTTGTGTTGCTGACATGTGTGATCCTGAGATTCGGTCGTTCTCTGTTTGAGTGGATGGAGCTGCCTGAGGCCTTCACAACAACCAGCTCCTTTAGAAAACACTAGGATTACAGACAGAGGGCACGCGGGTGAGCTGTTACACCGAGAGAGTGTGTGTGTGTGTGTGCGTGTGAGAGAGAGAAACAGTGTGTGTGTATGTGAGAGTGTGTGTGCACCTGATATTTACCACGTTATGGGGACCAATTGTCTCCACACAGATAGGAATACCAGTAAATGTTGTCCTTGTGGGGACATTTGTTAGTTCTCCATGAGGAAACAAGCTTATAAATCACACAGAATGAAGTATTTTGAAAATCTAAAAATGTGTGTAGTCTCCTGTAAGGGGTAGGTTTAGGTGTAGGGTCAGTGTAGGACAATACCA
>JAUCMR010000090.1:750992-767502 GCA_032357425.1 Enteromius argenteus
CAGGTGTGTTCGATTAGGGTTAAAGCAAAACTCTGCAGGGCTGAGGCTCTCCAGGACCGACGTTCGCCACCCCTGATATATATATATACAACAAATATGTCTTATTTAAAAACATTTGTATTATGTAATAAAATAAAATTGAACACAGACAGTCAGATAAAAAAGACAGACAGACAGCTGACAGATAACAATAGACAGATAGATAGAACAACAGATAACGATAGACAGAATTCTTTGTCCCATCATTTCTCTTCTACTTGACTGAGTTCAAGTCAGTTGATTGAGTGTCAAACTCTTTATCTTATTCTGATGAATCGTGTTGTAGGTATTTGATCTTGCATGGCTAGAAGCGTTTACATTTACATACAATATGTTTAGTTCCTGAATACGTGAGTGTTCATTTCCCTCAAACCCGCGGCGGTCTTCTTGAGTCGAGGGAATCTGCTTTATTTAATTCCTCAGATATTTGTCTGCAGACAGGTACCCGTCCTCTGTAATTACGGCTGGCTTTCATCAGAGCCCTGCCTCACCTCGCCTCGCCGGTGTCTTCCTCATCAAACACAAACCTATATTTATCTGATGCTGGCGGAGTGACGGGCTCACGGAGGAAAGTCAACAGGAAGAGGCAATCCACATTCCCTTCCAGGATAATGAAAGCACTCTGGAGAGGGCCTGGGCTCTGAACGTCGCGTGTTTACCGGTCGCGTTCTAATATCTGCCCCCTGACTCCATGTGTCTCCACGAGAGGGTCGTCACCTGCAAATACGCTTTCTATTCTTAACACCCGGCCACAGACATCAATTATTTACACAGATGGAGAATGAATCTGGAGCCAGAGACAGATTTCTGGCCACACCTCGGCTAAAGCGCACCTGTACACTTCTTTATTAGCACCCATGGTCCTAAGAAGAACCTTTAACATCCATGGAAGCTTTCAAATGCAGAAAAGGTGCTTTATGATTTTTTAAGTTTTTGCCTATGCTTTTAACAAAAATACCACAGCAAAAACAACTAGACTAATATAAATTTAAAATATTAAAGTGTTAAAGACAAGTAAACCATCAGTAAATAAAGTAGGAACTAACAAATCAATTATAAATACAACTGAATCAAATTTCAGGCACAGAGAAACTGCAATTAACTGTTTAAAAACACTGCATAGTTTTCTTTTTATAAATAAAAAAAGATGAATTCAAGTTATGGAAGATATTCAGTTTATTAGGCTGCTGTCTCTTTAACCCTGAATGAACGCTGATCTACTGCACATGTTTTCTTTCTCATCTGTTTATGTTCATTTAGGACTAAACCAGCTGATGATGATATACTGACGTAGTTTTCTGGACACTGGTTGATAAGTATAAAATAAGTGAAATGCAGTTCTTTCCATTCCTGCACTTAAATCGCTTTAAATCACATTCATGTGAACGCAGGAATCGTTAAGCAGAATCAAAATGCGCACATCTTATCTTAGAAATTTGGAAGCGGTTCTAAAATGGAACCAGTTTCCAAACCCAAACCTACTGCCCTGCAGACCTTGTCATGGAGCAGCATTGACATCACATCAATATCAGGTGCAATGTAACGGGCCCATGTCTGAGTGTTAGGGGAACGAGGAGATGGAGGGGAACGGGTGAGACTGCATTAGCACATAGAGCCCCAGGGGATTCTGGGTAGAGCACGGCTGCTTTCCATCATGTGTAAGTCTTAAATCACACCTGCCCCGTCACCGGCCTCTAATCACCTGCTAATTGAAGGGGAGCCGTAACCTTGGCTTGACCCTCGGCATTGGTCACCTGACACATCTGTGCATGTATGACCTAACAAACAGAACGAAGGAAAGTTAAGGTGTTACTACATTTAAACAAAGAAACTGTAAAGCATGTAAGTGGCTGTATGGTAGCAAGCATGTTCTGGATGGTTGCTAGGGTGCTCTGAGTGGTTGTTAGGTGTTTTCTTCCTGTCCGGAGTGAAAAGAGTCCTCATATCCTCAATTATCTGTGATATTCTGGTTCTAGGGTGTTCTGGGTGGTCACTATTTGCGATCAGTGCTGGGTAATTACACGTAATCTGAATTACATAATCAGATTCCACAAATCAGCTTGTAATTAGAGTATATTACATTTTACAACGCTTGTAATCAGATTACAGTTACTTTTTCATGGATTACATTCATTTTATGTTCTTGCATTCAACCTAATTCACTTTCTTATGTTATATTTCTTTTTCTTTGCTTTTTTAAAAAAAAAAATTTAAATCAGAAGGGTGTGTTTAATGGTAAATTTAAAACAAGTTAGATTATAACAAGTACGTACAAGCAGTCATTACATTACCCAAAATGAGTAACCTAGATTACATTACTAACTACATTTAGTAAAGACAGTTACACATAATCTGAATAAAGTAATCATGTTTGAAAAACCAATTACTTGTAGTTAGAGTATATTTTATAATGCTTATAATCAGATTACAGTTACTTTTTATGGATTACAATTATTTTATGAATTTACATTAAAGCCAGTTTGAGAAACCCTGGATTAATGTAATATTTAATGCATTTTATGATGCAGACTGTTTTATATTATTATATCACAGTAGTATTTTTTAATGGTAAGTTAGATATAGTAATCTAAAAGTAGTCAGAATGCATTACCAAAAATGAGTAACCTAGATTACTTTACTAACCAGAGGTGGACAGTAGTGAAGTATTTTTACTATTATTTACTTAATTTGAAAAGTATGTGATAGATTTCTAATGTAAGTATTAAATGATATTTAATATGAAAGTACAATATTGTGGTAAGGAATGTTTTCTATGATAAAGTACTGACACTTAAAGAGTACTTTTACAGCAGAGTAAAAATACTTCACTGCCGTATGCCTCTGTTACTAAATACTAACTACAGTTTTCATTCAGTAATGAACTACAATTTGCAAGTAATCGACCCAGTTTAGTTTGAAAGCGTGTTCGTCTGTGATCTTCCTCTTAAACATGCATCTCTAGGATTTTTCCATTTTATTTTATGGTCCAGCAGATGAAAACCATAAATCAGATTAATATTTACTCAAAGCATTAATACTAACATTCGCCTCGGTGAGAGCCACTAATTATTTATTAAACACTGGTGTATTTTGTGACTTTGCTGCTGCTCCCGCTTTATAAAAGCAATAAGCCACAAGGGGTTACCATGATTTTACCAGTGATTTATCTCTTCACTTTAAGTCTGGCCTTAACAGTGCTTTTAAACCATGGTAAAATCACCGTAACAGACGGCCTCGCGGGGCTTATTGCTTTCGGTCTACGAATGCTTATTGGCTCTCTTTAACAAAAATGAAAACACATGGTGCTGTACTTTAAAAAACTGGCACGGGGCATTAACATTCAGTCTCTATTATAGGGCAGAAAGAGCAAACAACACAGGAAAAGCATTCAGAGAGCCTCCCACCGGGCGGTATCTGAGCAAACCAGGGCAGGTTTATCAGCTCAACAATTAGTTACGGACCAGAACCACGACCCGGAGCGACTACTAGCCCTGCCGTGCACGATTGCTATCTCAGTCACACACACACATTTGAATATTTCTTGAACGCCACCCCTCGTGCCAAACCACTGACAGTCGTGCAAGCCTCACAGACACTGAGACGTCCCCGACTCCTGCCAGCGCTCCAGACCTTGACCCAAAAACGGCCTCCTAGAACGGAGGAAAGTCTCTATCTGTGTCTCGTGGCAGGCCTGAGAGATCAGACGGAGGCATGAAAGGCTTCAGTGTGCCGTCTCCGCATGCAATCTCCAATTCATCAACCTCCACAGCAGCAGAAATAATGAATAAAAGAGGTTCTCTGCTGAAAAAGCTCACGAGAAATGGAAAAGCATAACAAAAAACGCCCTCGCGCCAACAAGACCCCACTGATTCGCAGATTTCCAGTGGACAAAAGAGAGAGAAAACAGTTCACACTCGCTCCTGCGGCAAACCCAAGACATAATGCAGCACATGCTGCGTCCATCAGCCCTGTCTGTCTGTAAGGCTTCTTTTTCATGCACCGGTCAATTTTGACTTTTTAATCAACCTGGGAAAGCATGGTAATCTCAATTTTTACTCTGTTCATCTGTTGTGTCTTGCCTTAAAGGAACAGTTCACCCAAAATGAACATTTGCTGAAAGTGTTTGTTCATGGGAACCGATTCGTAGCATTGCATCAGTTGCTCTGCAGTGAATGGGTGCCGTCACAATAAGAGTCCAAACAGCTGATAAAATAATCCACACCACTCCAATCCATCAGTTAACATCTGGAGAAGACAAAAGACGATGCAAATCCATCATTAAGTTGTTTTTAAGTCCATAATAGTGCACTAATAGTCGAAATTTCAAATATTCTGTCTGTAGCTATTATTCGAACAATAAAAACACTATTCTAATTTTACTAGGTGTTGATTTGCTGACCATAAATGCAGTGAATCCATGATAAATGATCATAGAGTTAGAGTTATCTGATAGCGAAATGATCTTGAGGCATAAATAAAGTTTCCTTGAGGGAGAGTGTTTTAACACAAAGTGCTAAGAAACTGTCAGCACGGTCTTATTGTTATCATACTGAGGAACAAACTTTACCTAAACATGTGGATATTACTGTTTCTCTCAGAATTAATACGTGAAACAATGTAAACACAATAAATATAGGCCAACTTGAGGATATGTATATGAGTATATGTAATTGGCAGAGTTTGCTTGATTTCCTCCTCCAGTGAAAAAATGTTCTGGTCTGAATCAAGAGAGAAATCTGCACAGATTTAAAACGGCTCTAAACTAATATGTGTCTGGATTTTAATGTGAGAGACTTTTTCACTGGAGAAGTTATTCTGGATTATGGACTCATATTTTATACATTAATGCTGGATTAGTTTGATCTTTAGTCTTCTCCAGATGTTAACTGAGGGAGTGGAGTGCTGTGGATTATTCTGATGTTTTTATCAGACTCTCATTCTGACGGCACCCATTCACTTCCATTACTGAGACACTGACGCAGAGGCACATTTCTCCAGATCTGATGAAGAAACACACTCATTCTGATCTCGGATGGTCTGAAAGTTTAGCAGATTTTCGAGTGAACTTCTCCAGGTTTTCTGGACAGCAGACTGGTTTCTGAAGGGTCTTGTCGAGCCCCGTCTGCATGCCGTCACGCCGGAGAAACCTTCACGCCAGGCTGCCACGCTTTGATGTTGGTGCTCGGGGATGTAATTTGAGTCACAGTTATCACAAACACATCTAGAAAACTCAACCACACCTTCCCCTCGGAGAAACAGGCCTTCCATCGAAAAGAAAAAGCAGGAATAAAAGTCCCTGACCTTGAATCATCTGCAGCTGCTGAGTTGCTGTCACAGGCCGAGCGTCTTTTAATTGCATGTTTTTAGCTTTAGCAGTCACACCGCGTGACCTTCGTCACCTCGGGAAACTAGAACAACACGCTTACGGCAATTAGCGTTTGGTCTCCTCTGATGCAATGCTTCACAAAACCACTCACAGCGGAAGTCTGTTCGCTTTCACCCATGAATCTGCAATCCTTTCGAGTGATTTTAATCAGAAATCTCCCAAATTGCTTCCATATGAAGTGAGATTAAATTTTAATTTCATACAATTCCACGGAGGCTATAAGAATATGCAAAAGGGATCATATTATGCCATAGTACTATAATAACCGAAAAGGCTTTTCTGAATATCAATCCACGTGTGAATTTGGATTACGATGCCTATTTTATTGTTTGCATAAATCAAATTAAAAGGAATCTGGAGGGGAAACAATTGGGTTTTGGCTTCACTGAGCAACTAGACACCATGTTGGTGTTTTACTTGTCCAGTTAAATGCATCAAATCTACTAGTAACCAAGCAGATTTAAGTTTTTCTACAGGTATACGATGCATAATTTGTGCCATCATTTGTGTGTGGTCTAGCTACAATCATCAAAACAACTAGTAACGAGGCAAATAATATTTTTTTCTGCAAAAATATAATGCTAATTTTATGCACTTTTTAATTTTTTATAGTCATCAAAAAAACTTGTAACTAGGATTTTTTTTTCTGAAGAAATATAATGCATGTTTTGTTCTTTTTGGTATTTATTATTATTATTATTATCATATTATTATAATTGTCAAGCTACAGTCATCAAATCAACTAGTAAGTAGATTTATTATTATTATAATAATTATTTTATTTTTTGCAGGAATATTATGCATATTTTGTCCATTTTATTTTAATTATTATTATTATTTTTTTGGTCTATAAACAAATCACCAAATTAACAAGCAAGTAGGTAAATTAATTTTAATATTATTTGTATTATTTTATTTTATTTTTTGCAGGAATATTATGCATATTTCGTCCTTATTTATTTATTTATTTTTGGTCTAGCTACAGTCATCAGATCAACTAGTAACTAGGAAATTATATTTTTTTGTGATGCATATTTTGCACACTTTTAACTTTTTTTTTTTTTATTATTATTACAGTCATCATATCAGTTAGTAATTAGGCGAATTTATTTTTTTCTGCAGGAATATGATGCATATTTTGTACATTAAGTTCTTTCGTCCAGTTAAGACCATCAAATCAACCAGGCCAGTTTCAGGTTCTCTCTTCCCCTTTTTTTTTCCCTGCAGAAACACGATGCATATTTTGTGCAGAAACTTCTTTGAAAAGTAATAACTGTGGCATCATCATGCCTCTCGATTTGTAAAAGTACCACGAGATGCCCTACATTTGTGAATATTGAGAGTGCAATGCCATGAGGAACTGTAAAGCATGAGCACATCTAATCCTCGCTGACATAATGTCGTATGACGTGCTCAGGAAGCTGCAGCTGGAATGAAAGCTCGACTGTATGAACACAGAAAGAGATAGATGGAGGCAGCGAGTGGCAGAGAAGGTCAGCGACTGAATATTCCAGCAAAAACTTTTCAATTGGATTTCTCCTGCTGGAATGCTTCATGAAAATGAAAGTGTGTTCACGTAAGCTCTGATATGAAAGCAGAGCAGCGCAGTGACCCGACAGATCACAGTACAGAGCCGTATTCGGCCTCGTCTCGAACAGCTTCAGCTCAGCCAGCCTGGAATACCAAAGACTTCCAAGATGAGGTGACTGGAGCAGGGCGATTTTAGCACTATCATTTTCATTTTAATTGTAGGTAATGTTTTAGTATTTAGGGCGTGTTTTGGTAGTTTATATGTCTATGTAGTTTTTTTAATTTTTACTACAAGTTTTAATTTACTACAGCTGTTTTAAAGGGTTTTTTATTGTAGTTTTAATTTTGTTATTTTAATACAGCAGCTAATTGAGAATTTGCCTTGGAAACTAGATGAAACACAGTAAGTTGTACAATAAGTGTTTTTATATTTTCAGTAATTTTGTTGTCTTTGTAATTTTATTACTTTTTAATAACTTTTTATATATACATATATATATATGTCCTATAAAAACTATAGTTTTAAATTTTTATTTCAGTTTAGGTTATTATTGTAGTAGTTAATCTTAATCTAAACAGGTTTGCCTTGGAAACTAGCTGACATAAAATAAGTGTAGGTTTTCTCATATATTTAGTAATTTTTCAGTTTTCTAATTTTAGTACTTTTTGAGTTTTTCTGTATACACACACACACACACACACACACACACACACAATAAATAAATATATTTTTTAATTTTAGTTTTTTAGTTATTTTAGTATTTTAACTTTAAAGCAAATATTTTTTGTATTTTTTATATGCCTACATTTTTTATAATTATTATTATTATTATTTCAGTTTTACTTATTTTACTACTTCAAAAAGAAAAAAAAAAGGAGTAAAACTATTTTAGCAACTTCTTAAAACAAAATATTTAGCTGAAAGAAAAGTTTTTGTTTTCCTCACTTTCCTTCTTTCTTTGGGTTTTTATGTGTCTATATAACCAATATATCTAATATATACTAAATTTTGCCCTGGCAACTATCTGAAATGAAATATATACCTTTTATATTCTATTTCATGTCAGCTAATGTTTATTGTATTTTACGTAACAGACGTGTTTTTTTATTTAACAATCACACTCCTGGTTTGGAGTTTCTGAAACAGGAGAGGTCTTTATCCGCTCATCTACAATATCAAAGTCTCATCTGAACAGCAAGAGACACCAAAGATCTGTGCAGAAAAAAGAGAGGCTTCTTAAAATAAAGAGGTCAAGTCCTTTGTAGCTTCACCACACAAGAGCAAGGACTCTTTGAAAAGACAGGGAAGATAAGCAGCTAAAAGAAGTGCGATAACATTCATGTACGAAAACAAACACCGGACCCTCTTCACCTCTCTTTCATATCTTCAAAGACAGACAGAAAACCCCGAAACAACACAAGCCTCTGCATGTGCAGCGAGCAGATCATGTGTATCCAAACAATCCGCTCTGACAAGAGCTTGCTGGGAATAACCGATGTAGGAAGTGTCCTCGGAGCCTCTCGGTTCGGGTTCAGCGGTAAAGCCTTTCCATCACCCACAGCCTGATTGTTTTTTCAATTAACAGAGCTTCCCGAGAGCGGCGCGTGCCATGTTTAATGCAGATCGGCACTGGATGTGTGTGAAATCTCAGGGTAATGTGTGCTTCGGCCTGATTTTCCTGCACCTCAAGTGTTTCTGAAAGCAAGTCTAAACGCTGAAAGAAAATAATTAAATAGTCTGCCTTCAACAACTCGCCGAAAGAAAATCTTTAAGTCAATGCATGTTGTTTTGTAGCATGGTGCATTTTTGGAACTTTTAATATATCTATATAGTTTTTATTAACTTCATCTAATTAGTTAGTTTTAGGTTTTTAGTTCGGCGGTTTAATAAACAGTATATATATATATATATATATATATATTTTTTTTTTTTTCCATTTTAGTTTTTGTTTCAGTTGTTTAATATTATACATTTGTTATATTAGTATACATTTGTTGTTTGTAAATGTATTAGTTTTAGCGTATTTTTATTGTTTTTTTTACATGTTTTGTTAATATTTAATTTAATAAAAATATTTTTTGTTTTATTTATTTTAGCACTTCAAATGAAACTAAACTAAAATTTGCCTTGACAAGCAGCATAAATAAAATAAGTTTATTTTTAGAAATTTTGTTGTGTCTGTTTGTTTTTTTGGGGGGGGGGGTCGCTATGGCAACTAGCTTACAAAAAAGTAAGTTTAAGTTTTCCTATATTTTTAATATTTGTTTTTTTGTGTGTGTTTGAGTTTAAATTTTTTTTTTCATTTTATTTTATTTTAAACTTTCAGTTTTAGTCATTTTTGCATTTGTTTTGAGATGATCTTTCTGTCTGACGTGTTTCTGAAAACTCATCCAGCTAATCTAAACGGCGGAGGAAAACATTGCAATAAAACTGCAAGCAATAGGCAAAGACAAAAGGGAGAAGAGCGATGAATGCGTTCAAAACGGCATCCTCAGCACGCTGTCAAATCTAGAGAAAACAGGGTTTTGACCGAGCTGCTGAGAGGAATAACATGATTTGAGGAAATGAATACTTCAAGAGCGAGAGACGCCTGATGTTTCTCCTGAAGCTCTGATGGGACTGAGGCGAACAGAGTCAGCGTTTTACCGCAATAGAAATGATATTTGAACAGAGTCGTGAGTCTGCAGCCTCGACTCAATGTGATCAGATCAAAACACAAACACAATAAACAGACAGCTTCTTTCTACTGCAGCCGCACAAATACTAATGACTCTCAAACACACTCTCTGTGTTCATTCCAGAACAGCATCCAGAGCTGATGATGTGATGGAGAGATGTGTTACACAACAACATATGAAGTGACACTACTGCGGTCAAATACAACTGTGTTCTGGACAAATACATTCAGTGCAGTCTGGAGTTAAAGGATAGGGAGTTGGACTTGTAACCCAAAGGTCATGGGTTCGAGTCCCAGGTCCGGCAGGGATTGTGGGTGGAGGGAGTGAATAACCAGTGCTTTCTCCACCTTCAATACCACGACTGAGGTGAGACCCTTGAGTAAGGCACCGTTCCCAAAACTGCTCCCCGGGAGCTCTTTTCTATTAAATATGATTAACCTAATGTCTCAAACAGCCGATAACTGATTTACAGTAACTCTAGTAAAACTGACATCTTTAAGATTTTATCAAACCTTTACACTACCAAAATATTTTCGTTATAATATGTAGTTTAACAATTTACAGTTTACGCAAAAGATAGAAATAACCGACTTAAAACCAATTTTTGTTGGTGAAAATACTAGTGGCCTAAGACTTTTGCACAGTACTGTATATATATATATAAAATAAAACTCATAAATAATAAATAATAATTATGGGCCAAGCCCAGAATGGGCTGTATCTGTGTTTTCTTTATTATTATTATTATTATCCAATGGGAGTCTATGGCAGCCCTATGAAGGGAACATAGGAAAATGATGAAATTTGGCACAATTGTAGACATGCCCATGAACAGTGATCAGACCAACTCTTAGTACACCTGACTGCTCTCATCATACTGAACACATCCAATAGCTTACATTAAGACTCCACCTATTACAGTAGCAGTACAGTACCGTACAGTATTCAGTCTAATCCTTCTTTAAAACTGATCCAATTCTTTTTAAAATTGGCTCAGATGATCTTTGGACTGAGCCACACAGAAATGACTGAACAGATTTTTTCTATTCATCTTTGTTCAAAAGTTATGAGGTTGTGAACTTAACGAGCCGAAATGAAACTTGGTACGCTTCATCAACACCATGAACTGAGAGGCCACGGAACAGCGCCACCTAGTGTTCACCAACTTATGAAAGCATTTTTCAAATGATTTTTTAAAAAATCATTTTATTCCCTGGTATAAGTCGATTCTGACGATGTCTCATTTGTCATTTTCCTTGAACGTGCCTGTCAGTCATGTTGAAGTAAATCAAAAACTGTTTTTTCACTACTCCTCCCCCAAATTTTACCCAATTTTATCCAAAATCGGACCAAACGATCTTTGGACCGAGCCGCACAGAAATCAAGCCGCCGCGGAATCGCTGCTTGCAGCTATATTTATTATTATTATTATTGTTGTTGTTAAACAGCACTAACTCATGATATATTTTGCTGGGTTCAGCTGAGGCGGTGAGATCTCTCCAGATGTGTGACAGCAGCTGTTGACGTGCGGTGAAAGATAAGCTCGATTCTATCTGTGCGTGGCCAGATTTACGGTTCCTGGGAAAGCGCTGTATCACCCTCAGAGCTGCGTCTCTTCCATCAGGAGAGAGTCAAGCGTGAACACGGATGAGCGCCGGTATAAATCCTCCCGCCCTCTGCTGCGGCTTTCATACCGAGAGCAGGACTGAAGGTGTGTGAACTTCAAACGATGAACCCGTCCCGCAGTCAAAGGGATTTCAGAGCGTCCTGACAGCCGTGATCATCTGAGATCATCACCGCATATTAAACACAAACAATCGTGTCTAAAACAGGCTTTATGAGCTCATCGTTAACGGAGGACGGCTCGATCGATCCGGAGGTGAAACATTTCATTACGGCCTCAGCTTTACTTAACCAGCGAGAGAAATTAAACTGCATTAATTATTCAAACAAGCTTCACGTTCAGGAAGGAGGGAGGAACGATTAGCGCTCCGCTTCATTCTGCTGCTATCTAAACAACTGAGAAAACACACTTGATTTGACTCCTGTCTCTGATCCGGGGAACACTCAGGAAAAGAGAGCAGATAAGAGTTCGAAACGACTTCATGAGAAGTGAAAGAGCAGCAGATAAACCACTGTCCTCATTGTTTTCTTTCTGTGTGTGTGTTGTATAATAACCACTAACAGCAGGTAATTACTTAACACAGTGTCACAGAACATCTTAACTAAACAATAATAATACTAAATAAATAATAGAAAAAAAGTACAGTAAGTAATAATAATAATAATAATAATAATAATAATAATACAACATTTAAAAAATTAATTCATAATAAGTACAGGCTAAATAATAACAATAAATAAATAGAAAAATATATTTTTTAAATATAATAAAGTGGTAAAACTACAGTAAATAAAAAATAAAAAATAAATAATTATTATTTAAAAAAAAAACACTAGGTATGTTTTACACACTGTTTGTCCCTAAATGAACAAGAATAATATTTCATTTTAAATATTATTATATACATTAAGTTCAATAAACAGCAATATAACAATTATTTCTAGCTAAAACATGTAAATATGCAGAAAAAGAGAGCAGACATCATAAGCGACTGTCCTGTGTGTGTGTATGATAAGTGCTAACAGCAGGTGATTACCTCTCCACCGATAGAAAGTGTGGACTGAAGGAAACAAAATCATGTGGCTCTTTCTAGGTCAGAACATGAAGAGCTGAAGGAAAAAACAGTTGCCATGACATTCTCTTGAGCCGAATCCAAGGAGGATCACTCAGAAACAAGGCCTCTGCTCCTCTGAACACCTGAATCTGACAAATACACACAGATCATTTCATCTCAGTCCAGCCTTTACATAAACAACGCATGTATGTCATGTAAACCTCTTACAAACATCTCATTATGATGTAGTTTTATTTAATTATCGACATATGCACATACAGAATGTGCATGTGTGAATGACCAAGGACGTTTGACCCAGGAATGCCTTGAGAACAGGTGCATTGTGGGTAACAGGACGTGAAAGCAGCTGCCAAGATCAGGAGCTTCTGCTGTTCGTATATGATCCCCGCTGACCCCCGGCTTTCAGCAAACGTCCAGACCAGAGCAAAATACAATGTAAGACACAAAATACTGTCAAATTTAAGAAAATACTAATAATAATAATAATAAATATGTAGAAAAGTAAAATGATAAATAATAATCTGAAAAACTTAGATTTTACTGTAATATACTGGATTCTTCTTTTAATAAATTATAAATGCACTTAAGTTTTAAAAAAAGAAATACATACTTTTTAACTGTAATTTACATAGAAAATAAATATTTAAAAATTAAATAGCAAATTGAAAAATAATCTTATAAAGAATAATTAAATAGTAAACTCCAGTAAAATATAATCATAATAATAATCATTATTATAAGTATCAATATTGTTATCATTATTATTAACATTTATAATACATTTAGTAAAAAATACACAATAATGAAACAGTAACAGAAAAATAATTTGTTGATATAGTAAATAAATTATTTATAATAAAATATACAGTATAATTATTATATTTAAAATAAAAATAATAAAATGTATTAATAATAATAAAAAAATACATTATTTTGGTGATTAATAATAGCTATCTTACCTATATTATTAAAATATAAATTATTTTATTTTTTATTATCACTATCATTATTATATTAAAATAATTATAATATAATAATTATTATTAATATTAACATTATAATTTTTCACTAAAATGAACCTAATTAAGCAGCTCTAATATTGTTTCAAGTTTAATCAGAGATGCTATGAAAACACTCTCAAACTCACCAGAAGAAAGAAATCTGTAATTACTGTCGATATGAAACTGAATCGCCAAATAAAAGGTGCATTAATATCACAGCGATATCCCTGAATGAACGTAAAGATATTATATGAATATGAGATACATACGGTGAGCCCTACAGGAGTGTTTCAGTTCGCTCTCATTCCTCTCGTATCTGAAATCTCCACAAGGCCACATTCCTCACTTATCACCGCGGGAAATGATACGAGAAAAATTAATTCCCAGGGCGTCATGGAAACCGAACCACCAGCCAATGGCGAGCGCAGGACCCAAACTACAGAAATATGGCCACGGCGTTCCAAAAAGTGCGTGGAGCCGAACGACAAGGCCAAAAACACACAAAGGCCAACATTCTTGGCTTTTTAGAGGATGTTTTCTGTGCTTTGGATCGAACTGCCGATGTAAAGAGAGAGAGAGACATTTATGAAGCACAGAGCAAATCTCTCGTCCATCTGTCTCTCTCTCTTTCTCCGGATGAAAAGCCATTTTGTTGCTTGATTGGAGAATGATGCTGCTACTTAGAGAAGCGCTCCATCAGCTGAAGGAGCGCAGGAGAGACGCGAGGGCTTCCTCCCCAGGGTGCACTTGGGCTGATGGGTGAGCTGTCAAATGCCCCATTGTCCAAATTACCCAGCAAGCTCGGCGTCAGCGCCAGGGACTCATTTACAGAGGAGAGAGGCTTCCCAACCGGCCTGACGGAGAGCGGCGCTTTAGACATGGATCATCTTAGTTAGTGCACTTACACACTCACAAATCACTACATCAATAAATCAGCAATATACAAAGCCTAATTCTATTATTATCTATTCTAAGATGCTTGAAACTACTTTTGAGTCACAGAAACTGGGAGCTCTGGTGAATTTAATTAACCACAATTCATTTTGTGAAAAACAATAGTAATCTAAATAGAAAAGAGAATATGATGATAATTTTATGTGTTATATTTAATATTAAATAAATATTAAATATATAAATATAAATATTATATTTAGTTGTATGTATTAAAAATAATTCAAAAATCATTGATTATTAAATTACACCAGGTTCCGATATTATTATTTTACAATTATTTAATATGCATTATTGCTTAATTATTAAATAAAACATATTTCACAAATAATTGTAAAATAAATAGATTAACTTCATTTAAAATTATTATTTAATGTATTACTTGAAATACTTTTAAAATAAATTATTTTATTATTTGAAATACTTTTAATAGAGCATTGAGATTTTCAATTTAATTTTGTTTCATTTGATTTTTAATTATGGTTTCAATTGTTAGAATTAAATTATTAGTTCACGTTTAAACATTAGTTACATTATTTTTAAATATTAAAAAACATTTAACATGTAATTAATTATTAATTATTAAAACAACACTGGTTCTCCTTTGAATATTTACTAATCAATAAATATTATGTAATAAATAATCATTTAAGTAAATTATGATGATGATAAATAAATATTGATACAAACTAGACTTTCCATGTTTTACATATTTAATATAATTATACTGACTAAGTTTGATGAACAGCAATATTTTAAGTTATGTTTTAATTATAAGTTTTAATAAGTTATGTTTAATATTTTTATCACTAAAACTGAATTGAACGTGTGTTCTGTATTTATTATCTATTGATTAAAGTATAAATATTACAACGTAATAAATTAAATGCAATAAATTAAATTTTTACTTTTTAATTAATTTCATACTTAACGCTATATTTATTTAAATACTTTTACGCCAACCTGTAGCCCTAAACCCCTCAAATATATATTCTAAAATGTCTTTGTTAGACATGAATATGAATCAATATCTAAAGACTCGTCTCGGATCTGAGACCCATGTGAGAAACAGCAGAGATATTCACGAGGTCTGGCTCCAGGTTTCTGCAGTGACAGTGTTTTGGGGGGTCAAGGCCAGCGTGGAGGTCCAGGTTTAATGACGCTGTCAATCAGAGCCGCCGTCTCACTGTACCTCCCTTCACTCGTGAGGCGTCTGGACCCTCGCTGACCCTCACACGTGATAATTGGCTGCAGACGAATGCGGTCACACCCTGGCCTCCGCTGACCAGCAGCTCGTTACCGGCGATCTGGAAGAGCGGGACGCAGTCGGACACACGACTCACAGATGGGATCTGACACACAATTAGTGTGGACTTCACCAGAACTGAGCTCATCCTGAACATCATCACATACAAGGCTTTATACCAGTTCATATGCATCTGTCACTGATCTGATTCCTTCATACGAGCAAAAATAATGAGGGTCAGACTATCACAATTATAAACGCCAGACAAATTCAGATTTACTTACCAAATATTTATTTCACTTGCAAATATATGAGAAGGACTACAGTAAATATGAGACACCGTAACTGATAAGAGATCCAATATTATTTTAATATTCTTCACAAATGTTTAAATAAATAAATTAACTTTTTTTATATATATTTTGAAGTTTCAGTTTTAATAGTTTTAATATTTGTGCTTTTGCCCTTTTCTTGTCAAAATGTGATTTTTCATTTTTACTTATAAAAATTTGTCAAATTTAGAAATATCTTTCATTTTTATATTTTCATTTTCATTTTTGTCATTTTTGTATTTGTTTTATTTTTTTTTTTTTATTTGCTTTTATTTATATTATATTATATTATATTATTTATTCTTATCTTTTCTGTTTTTATTTTCATTTTTGTTTAAGTTTTTGTAACTTTGTTGTGTGCTTTGTCATTTTATTAGTTTTTTTAAAATCATTTTTAAATTTTAAATTATTTTTATATTTTATTCTGATACGTGCTTTTGTCCGTTTTATTATAAACATTATAAAAGTTATTATAGTTTCATTATATTATACTATATATAGTTTGATGTTTTATTATATATTTTCAAGTTTCTTATTTTATTTTTTTTTGTTTTTTTGTTTTTTTATAATAGTCAAATATTTTAAGTTTTACAGTGTTTTTTAATTCAATGAGGTGTGTGTGTGTGTGTGTGTGTGTGTGTGTATAT
>JAUCMR010000090.1:767602-780188 GCA_032357425.1 Enteromius argenteus
GTTCAGTAATTTTACTACTTCAATCATTTCTAATATCTGTTTTGGATTTTATTTTAGCTTTATTTCAGTTAACAAAAGCATTTTTAGTAGTTTTTGTTAGATGAAAGTGACACAGCTGTAGTAAACCTGTGGACAGAGAATAAAGCTCAGCTCTGAATTAAACAGCCGCTGTGATATTGCTTCCTAATTAAGCTTCGAGCACTGGTTCATTTCTCCAGGACTCAGCAAGTTTCTGCTTGTTTCTGCTTCAGAGGAAGCTCAGCGTCACCCTGCAGATAAGCGTTCACATTTCCAAACCAACTAACAGCCTAATTAAACTATTTATATTCCGTTCTACTGGTGTGTTGCGTCCTCACGCCCGTTTGTCCCCCGTCCGCTTTAATATTCCTCACCACGGCAACGAGGGTAAGAGTTTAAACCCCATCTGCAATCAAGAGCCCAGAAATATCAGAGAACATTAATGACGCCCCCTTCACACACTACATCAATACTCAGATGAAAGACAGCTCAACATGCTGCTTATCTCCTCGCACACAAAGGATTGTGGGTAAAAAGGCCACGTTCACACACACAATCTCTCCCATAATGCCTTGCGGTGACTGCTAACCTGAATAACACACTCAGATCAGTCTGCTAACAGATTTCAGCTTCAACACACAGCTCTTGTCAGTTCATATCAACACTAAATCAGTCAAACAGCTGCATTAACATACACATTCTCTATATATTACATAATACAATTATAGCAATATTAATAATAAAAAACTTGCTTTGCTCAAATAAACACACTGGAAACCACATTGAACCAAAAGCTTCTAAACTCATCCGTTTTAAACACATTATTAGTTTTACAGTCATTATAATCAATTATTATATTTCGTAATCAATGCACTAACGGTCATCAATATCACGATGCACAGATGCATTTTTACTATTAGCCTAATGATGCTATACAGACCGATGACAATCTGATTGATAGTGACAACTAATGAGGTGCAAAAAAACAATATTTACTCAACATTTACTAAAAAATACTGAAATCTAAAGAAAAATAATAATAATAATATTCATTGACGTATATGATAATAAAGCTTGGCACTGATGTAGGTAGAAACTAATGCTTGCCAGTATAATACAGTTAGATTTTTGCATTTACTTGATCAAAAATACAGTAAAAATAGTAAAATATTATTACAATGTATAACAGCTGTTTTCTATGTAAATATCTGTTAAACTCTAATTCATTTATATGATTAAATCTGTATTTTCAGCATCATTACTCCAGTCTTCAGTGTCACATTTCTGATTATTATCAATGTTGAAAACAGTTGTGCTGCCCAATATCTGTATTCACAGATGAATAGAAAGTTCAAAAGAACAGCCTTTAGGCTATTTGAAATAGAAATCTTTTGTAACATGATAAACTGTCACTCTTGATGTAATGATTTAGTTAAAAAAAAAAAAAAGTATTAAGAAAATCTCACTAAGCCCAAGCTATTGATTTTTTGATTTGTTTTTACCCCTCATCTCCACTGCATGAACATTTATAATGTTTGGTACCACAGTACCTTTAACTTTTCCCAGAATACCTTGCACACACACACACGGCTCTCCAGAGCTGAAGGACGTTTAGGACTGTCGGTGTCAGTGAACGTGAGACGCTGCTGTCTCCAGAGCCGGAACTTTCTGACTGACTGTCACAGGATCCAGCTCCGTCTCTCTGTCTGTTTCTCCTCACACTCATCCACTGCACACTCTCTCTCACTCACTCCGTCCGGAGGAACGCGAGCGTGAATAATCCTCCTCTCATCCCACATACCTGTTCAAGCACACACCGTGCATCCAGGAGCCTAAAAAAAACCCTGCTTTCCCGGCTCCCCTGAGAGAGCAGAGCTCTATTGCTCAAACTTGGCTCTTTTATAGCTCTGAGACCTAATGGAGTCTTTACTCGTGTGTTATTTTAACTATCAGCTTCTCCTCAGATGCTTCTTCTGAAATTATAATGAAACCACGGCCAGATGAGTCAGCTGATCCCATACAGTAAAGCTGTGAATAAAACCAGCATTACATTTTACAGTGATTCTACTTTAAAATTCACTTATGATTCAATGTGTTAGTTGCTATTTATTTAGCAAAAATGTTGTATTTTTTTCTCAGTGTATGAGACTTAAGGGATATAAAATCTTTTATTTTTATAAAAAAAAAAAAAAGGTTTAATTTTTATTAGTGCTGTCAAATGATTAATCACGATTAATTGCATCCAAAATAAAGGTTTAGGTTGACATACGTGCGTGTGTAGTGTCTATTTATTATATATATATATATATATATATATATATATATATATATTATGTATACCAAAAAAAAATATTTATCACAATTAATCATTTGGTAGCATTTATTTTGTATACTTTTTGTTATATTTTTAGCTTTCATTTTAATCTTTACAGGAAGAATGCACACAGAGATAACAATTTATTGTTTCTTTACTTATTTTATATATGTATATATATATATATATATATATATATATATATATATATATATACTTTTTTTTTAGTTCCGTTTTCATCATTTTGTTGTGCGATTTTGTCTTTTCTATTAGTTTTTGCTATTATATTTTTTTAATTCTAACTTCATTCTCATTTTTTTCGTTTCAATAAATTTTAATATACTTCAGTTTAAACATTTTATTCAAATTGGAGCACAAATAGACACTGAGATCAGAAACTTGAAAAGAACCAGGAAACTTCTATAAAGTCTATATTTTCTATAACTGATATCAGGGAAAACTGTATGATTTCGTCTCTATATTGCACTAAAATAAACACTATTAACACACAAACAAAGGCTCGGGCCTCCGCTGTGCATCAGATGCGTTCCTGACACACTGTAGGTGTTTAAGTATCAGCGCTGGACGTGGATGTGAAATCCTGGCCTGCAGCAGCATTACGGCAGGAATCTGAACTAACGTGACCGGCGTCTTCAGCCGCTAATGAGCTAATGTGTTATGAAGGCCTCTGGCGAGACGACAGACTCCTCCCGTCGGGCCATCACACCTCACAAGAGACGCCCAAACTCACAGAGTCATTATCAGACGGCCACAATCCTCTTAACCTCACACTCACCTGACAGACAATTTCACTCGCCTGAAAAATAAAGCATGCCTCAGCGTTCGTCCCTCGTTACCTTAATAAATATGTGACTTGCATGTTGTTGTCAAATTAGGACTTTACAGAGGAGATTTTACTTTTTATCACTAGACAAATAAAAAAAAAAATACAGTCAACAGACATTTTTAGCATGTTTTTTATGAATAGGATGTTGTATAAATCAGTGTAAATGATATATAAACAAACCCTTCAGAAATATAGAAAGGAATAAAACTAAATTTTGGTGTAAGTGTTCAAAAAATGCTCATTTTTTAGAAACGGCTCTACAGATTGCAATTAAAATCTACTTAAAAGCGTATTTTCTTCCACTATACTAAAAGAAGACAAGTTTTTGAACTAAAAGCAAGAAAACAATGACCAGTGCATGGAAAAACTGGCTTTAATATTCATCACCTCTGCAGAAGATCTCATCATAACATCATATTTGATTTAAATGTGTCTATTTCTCATAAAAAGCATCATATGATTTGAATTACGGCACACAAACCATGTCCTGTACCATAAATTCTACTAATAATGTGCTTTAAAGAGTTACGTTAAACATCTTAATAATAAAAAAAGAGAGCATTTTAAACTCGAAGTTCAAAGTACACATTCCCGTCATTATCATATGGGTGTAATTCCCAGAAAACAATACACATTTATAGCTTGACTGCCACGTGAAAGTGTCTGCCGGCTGCATTAAAAAATATGAAATTCTTCTGGTGTCTTCACCAAATGCTATGTACTAAATCATCTATTCAGGGAAGGAGGGCGTCTGCTTCATTTGTGCTTCTCTGATACAGCAGCTTGTTTCCCTTCAGATACTCTGAGAGCTGAATTAAATCATTAAGATCCTGATGAAAGGAAAACAATATCTGTAAAGAAGAGAAGCACCGGCCCGTCTCAGCACGAGTACAGTCAGAATAGCTGAATACGGTTTAATTTATAATAAAAGTGACTTCTCGTAGCGCTTTGAAGTGGAAGCTTTTGAAAAAGCTACAGATGCTCGGATGATCAATAATAACCTGCATTCAAGTAATTGGGGTACTTAATAATCCATCATCGCAATTACATAACTAACACATTTGGATGACCACAAATTTAACATACAACTGGTGATTAGGAGAAATCTTAACATTTATCATTTAATGTGCCATAAATGTAAAAAATATTTTTTTATTTATTATTGCATTAAATTATTATTTTTAGTGTTATCAAACATTTTTGCTTACATAAAATATGTATGTGTACTGTGTTTATTTATTATGTATATATATAAATACACACATCCAGTATATGTTTTTAACATTTTTACATATATATATATATATATATATATATATATATATATGTACATATATATCAACGACAACAACATAAACAAACGTTACTGACATGCATGTGTGCTTTTGTGGCTTAACTTAACTTAACTTCCGGTAGACATCTAAATAGAATTAATAACAACAGCTAAGTCCTTCTAGAGTAGATTATTTTTTTGATAACAAGCGAAATATGTTTGCTGCGTAAATCAGACGGATTTATTAAAAATGCAGACTCCTTCTCTGCCAGCAGGAGGTGCTTTAAACACGAGAAACAAGAGGTTTCTGGTAACGGCTGTAGACAAAGCAGCTCTGAGCTTACAAACGCTGCCTTATACGCAGGATGAAGTGAAAATGACATTTTCTAAAGACAGTCTTCCTTCAGAAATACAGTGATATAAAAACACTCACGCCTCGGTTTGATTTTTAAACGTGCATTACCTGCTCATGTTTATTCAACGAAGCCTTTTGGAAAATCGGCCGGTTTTAATATCGTGGCGGGTCGCCACAAATAAATAAATGTATAGTATACACATCCCACAGCACAATAACCTGAGACCAACTTCATTACTCATTATTAGCTGCGTGTGTGGCCCGCGACACTAACCAGACCGCTAAACAAACACAGACTGGAAGTTAACTTAGGTCCAGGCGCGAGTGCCGATGAAACATCTATATACATAACAGATATACACGGTACAAACTCATATATTATGTAAACAAAACAAAAAGTTCATTTTGAATGTGATTAATCACAATGAATCCCTTGACAGCACTAGTTATTTTAGCATAATTGAGATTTTAAATATATTTTATTAATATTTTGAATAATTTTTATTAGTATTTTTGCAGGTCTTTTTTATCATTTTAAATGTTTTGGTAATTGTTTGTATGATTTTGGCATTTTATTGGTGTAGTCTTTTTTATGTCTACAGTTTTTTTCAGTTTTAGTGTTTACATGGGAAATTATTTTTAGTATTTAGTTAGTATTTTAGTATTTTGTATATGTAGTACAGAGTAAAACGAATAATAAAAGAAGAATAAAATGAGATATTGCCTTGCAATAAAAAGAAATACAATATTTAAGTTTAATATTGTATTTTGTTGCAGTTAACACTATTTCAAGCAATTTTATTTTTCCATAATAACCCTGGATTGCTTATGAAAACAAAATAATGACAAATGCATTATGAAACAAATATATATATATATATTCCCCTAATGTAAGTCGCTTTTTACAAAACTGTCTGGAAAACAACTAACGTAAACGTAAAAACAGCACACTGAAATGCATTAACAGTGCTTTTTCATTTACTTTTTTGTTTCAAATACATTTGTCATTATTTTACTTCCATAGATCGAACAAGTCAAACACTGTCTGGAAAAGTGACAAAGGCATAAAGGACAGCTCAAGAGAGAGCAGTCGAGACACGGGCGATAATGGAGGTGTTAACTGTAAATGACACATAGAGAGAGTATTGAGGGGTCGAGGTGGAAGACAGACAGCGTTAGACACACACACACACTCTCGCTCTTGGCTATTGTAGTCGAGGGACCAGCAGGACCCGTGATTTCATCCGCACTCTTCCACTGAAGTAGGTCAACCAGTGATAATGGAAGGGCAATGAGGAGCAAGTGCTCACCTCCTCCTCCTCCTCCTGCTCCCGTCTCACTGCCATTACAGCACAGAGAGAGACAGACAGGCCCCCTACAGAGACTAGTGCCCTCAGCGAGCGCCATCACCCGCCAGCAGCCACAACACACCCGCGCTCCAGTCACAACACAGACACACACCGTCATTACAGCATCTCTACCTGCTCATCAGCATCATCACCAGAACAAACACAAACACTGACTCACCTGAAACGCTTCTGATACACCAACACCTAATGAGTCAAATCACAGTCAGAAACAACCAGACTCTGAACGGGCCATTCGTTTGTTTTATTTGTATTAAGCTGCTTGTTCGGTGCATTTGTTTGAACACAAAGGAAGATATTTTAAAGAAATTTTGTAACCAGGCTGTTTTGGCCACCATTGACTTCCAGAGCAGGAAAAAAATACTATAGAAGTCAATGGTGACCAAAACAGCCTGGTTACGTGAGTATACTATGTGAGTAAATGATGACAGAATTTTCATTTGGTTGAACTGTTCCTTTAAGTTTAGGTTTTGGGTAGGATTATAAAAGTAGACTATGGCATGTGCTTAATTGCTATTAATCAACGGCTAATATTCAAGTAATATGCATGCTAATAAGCAATTTTCAGGTTGGACAACAGTGTTCGATTAATTGTGATATTTGTCCTTCATTCGAAAAGGATTTTAGTTGCGGAAGTTAGATGCATCTCTAGATATGGATCCTTTTTTTAGGGACTTTTTGGGGCTTTTTTTCAAGGAAATAAAAATGTTTATGGATGAAGGACACATTAAATTGATCAAAAGTAACAGTAACATTTATAATGTTATAAAAGATTTACATTTCAAATAAATGCTATATTTTCTATTCATCTGTGAATCCTGAAAAAATAAAATGTATCATGGTTTTAACAAAAATATTGTGCAGCACGACTGTTTGCAACATTTATAATAATCAGAAATGTTTCTAGAGCAGCAAATCAGCACGTGACACTGAATACTGGAGTAATGATGCTGAAAATCCAGATTTGATCACAGAAATAAATTCCACATTACTACATATTCACACAGTAAACACATATTTAAATTGTAATAATATTTTACTATTTTTTACTGTATTTTTGATCAAATAAATGCAGCCTTGGTGAGCCAAAGAGACTCCACAACCTTTTAAAATCTCTGAACGTTAGTGTATAAGAAACAAAAGAGCAAAAGGTGATGTGAGGTAGTGTTTGTTAAAGGTTGAGTGTGGGCTGGTGATATATGAGATGTCTGAGCGGCTGATATCACTCCTGAGTCAAACACATCTGACCCATCAGAACCAGCGAAACACACCAGTGACCAGCGGAAAATCTGCTTTACACACCGCTGGCTTCAGCCCGTCCTCCTCACTGTGACCTTTCAGCATCTCTCTTTCTCTCTCTGTTTCACGGCAGAAGGTGATTCTGTCCATCTTCTCATGCATAAGTCATTAGAGGAGAGGAAGACTCCTCTGAGGGATCTGGCCCTTCGCCGCACAGTTATCAAAGCTGACCTGAGCTTGCGCGCTCAATACACAAAAACACAATCCTAATGCTACAAACCCACTGCTTATCGACCAGATTCTGCATTTATTATAACTGCAGTTTCCCACAAAGCCACCAACGGTAACATGTACCAAAAAAACTCATAAATGCAGTCAGAATTGACTTTTTATGACCTCTGACACTAAACAGAACTGCAAGTTATTTCCTGAACACTCCCACTATCTCTCATTGGTCAGTCATACAGATAGCCCCGCCCCCCTAAGCCACATAATGTCAGCCCACACAAACGAGTCAAACAACCAGTGGCTGACTTCAAGCAGCTCTGAACATTAAACTAGTTTAATGACTTCAATCTGGGTTTCTGCGGGTGTCTTAAATCAAGATATATCTAATCAAAAAGCTAAATGACATGTCTTGTTTTCTGAGAAATTGATCAAAATGTGAGTTTATGATTAAAACGAGAACAAATATCTGCCAATGGGCATCTACTTGACTCAATTGGAAAACATATTTTATAACCGATATTGCTCGTTTAAAGCATAAAATGACTTACACCCATTAAGTTACACCCATTAGTTGCTTATTAGCATGCATATTACTTGAATATTAGCCATTTATTAGTGCTAATTAAGCACTTTATTACCTTATTCAACATCCATAATCCTAACCAATACCTAAACTAAACAATTACTAACTATTAATAAGCAGCAAATGAAGGGAAAAGTCATAGTTAAGTTGTAATGTATCTTGACTTAAGGATGTTTAGATATTTGCGTTGAAAAAAATAAAAATCCTGAGGAAGATGTTAGTTTTTTTTGAATGCATGCAACATTTAATGACATGATTTAACAAAGTTCAGATCTGATTTAAGTTTCTAATATGAGGAAGGGTGAAATAAGTCCCACACAAACTGTGTGAAAACGATAAAACGACACATAAACCACGCATTTATAAGGGTCTCCTGCCGGTTGGTACGATGCTCTTTCTGATATACGATGCGTCTCGTGGCGTCTCTCATTTGCTGGAAAAATGTTTGCTGTAATGGTGTTTTACGGTCAAAAAACAGCTTTGGTTTCCTCCACCTCATTCTGCATCTAAACAGCTCGCTCCTCTAGACAGAAATTGCTCATTGGGCCAATTTAGGCTGCATGGCAAACACATTGAGTCCCGAGTTTCCACTGCCAATCACACCAGCAATTGTGGCTTTTCTCCTCTTGGCTTTGGCAAAAGAGCTCGGCAGCAGAAGTCCTGAGCCAGCGTTTCATTAAGGGCTCGGCGTTGGAGAAAAGGCCGTTCTCATTACTGCGAGAAGCTCCCTAACCAGCGTCCAGACAGCCTGAATATGCAGGAGCCGCTTCGGCCTGAGTTTGATTGTTTGGGAGCGAGTTATCAGAAAACACCAAGTTACATCTCGCTATGTCTGCTGTTTAAGGTGCGATCATTGTAACTGACAACAAAAGCCCTTATTTCGTCTGATTGTGTGGTTTTGACTCACGCATCGTAATCATCTCTTCAATAATCGCTCTTTTCCTCGTCACCTGTCAGCATACATTTCCCACAAGCCCCTGATTCCCCTGAAAGCGGCAGAAGTCTGTCTGACGGGATGAAAAGCTTTCGTCTCTGCACCTCCTCGGTGTTAGCGCGCTCAAATATTTGACTCCGTCTGTAATCTGCAACCCTTACAGACGTCTGTACGGCTTAAAAGACAAGCGAGCTCTCCTGTCAAAGCAGCTGTTTAAAATACTCCGTCACCTTTTGATAAGACAGAAAGGATCTGAGATCTGCTGCGAGGAAGAGAAACATTTAATGGCACAGTTTCAACACAGGGATAGTTTTCTTTTGTCCAATAAGGACTAAACAATGAGGAGTTTTTCTGTCTTGTTTTGTTTGTTTGGGCCAGTAGTTCAGATTACTTCCTAACTTGCCAATATTTGAACTAGTAAATAAATAAATAAATAATCATTTAATAAATACATTTAAAAATTAAATTAAATTAATTAAATTAAAATAAAAAAATAAGATGTAATTTTAATTGCAAATTTATAAAATAAAAATGGAAATATTTTAAGTTCAAATATTTTATCTTACTTAATTTACTAATATTTAAAAATATGATTACAAATGTAACTTAATTACACATAAATTTAATAGTGAACATCATGATGTAATTTTGTGAATGGCATCTAGTAACTGTTTTAATTAGATTTTGGTGTAAAAATGTCTAAAAAATGTGAACAATTTTTATAATTTAAAATTTCTTAATTATAATTATAATATTTGACATTTATTTTACAATTATTTAAAAATATTCTTTATCAGTACACATTTATTTTTCCTACATAAATTTGATCATGCAGTTCTTTCAGGTTTTTTTTTTTTTTCATTATTTTTATTTTTTAACAAATAAACCCTGCAATAATAGCTGGAAATTATTATGGAAATTACAGAGTCATTATAATTAAAATAGATGAATTCATAATGCAGTTTCTGATTGTTATTTTATTTATTTATTTAACACAGCGAATGAAGTTAAATGTAAGGAAAAGTCAAGAAAAATACCTTCCATGCCTCAATTACGGTTTAAAAACATCAGCTATTATGAAGAGAAAAAACACAAGACAAATCCCACACACTACCACAACTTGGGACACACATATTTATATGGCAGAAACTTAATTATTGTTTTAAAGCAGTTACTAAGCAGTTAGAAATATATCAAGAGACAGACAGACAAAGACACAAGGCCTCTGTGTAAGCGATCGATCCCTGTCGGTGTGAAGGTGACAGACACGCATGCTGCGTTTGGGACACTAGGGCTTCAATTACTGTCCTTCACAGGACCGACCCGGAGAACCACAGCAGCGGCGGGCAGCTGGGCATCAGCGTTAATGCCCCCGTATCCCCCTCCACCGGCCCGGACAGCTGTGATTAATGCGCCCGCCGCTTCACTGAACAACACTGCTCCTCAAACCAGCAAACATTATCATAACACTTCACCTCCAATCCTAATCAATACCAACAAGATTTATGGGGAGCGGCTGGCCAGGGACATAAAGTGTGCCACCAATTCAGCTCCAATCTCCTCCGACCAGACCAAGACTTCAGAAGATATAATGAGAAACATTAGAGACTTCATTTGTGCCATAACACCTTTTCATTTTTACGATCCGTCTGAACGTGAAATGGTATTTTCTTTGTGGAAAATGCATTTTCAGGAGATTATATTTCACTGTAATGCTCTTAATGCAGATTAAAGCTGCTGTTATTTTGTCATTTCTGTGATCAATGTCTGTTTCTTGTTCTCTTTTCTCAGTCTTGCACATTACAGCACATTCTCAATGCCCTAAACATCTACTATATATTTAAAAAATAAAACGCATGATTATGATTAAATGTTAAAATATATTTTAGAATATATATATATATATAAAATAATAATTAAAAATATTCTAATATTAAAGAAAAAATATTTCTATTTTACTAATATTTATAAATATAAAATATATATTTTAATTTCTAATTTCAAATGTTTTGTATTTTTTATATGGTTTTTTTATCCTTTAAAATTGTTTACCTTTTTTTAATGCAAATATAACTGTTTTATTTACACAAACAATTTGCAATAATAGCTGGAAATGATTCCAGTGTCACATATTACAGCAGATTCTCTGCTTTTTTAGATAAAACCTCAAGTTACATCATAAATGCAACATATTTTGATAGTTTTGCACAATAATAGTTTCTTGCAGTAATTTCTCAAGCTTCTACCACAATGTGTCTGCACTAATATCAAAACAAAAGATGTTCTTGGTGCTTTCTCCTATTTATGGATTTTTCTACACTACACAGACTATTTATTTTGCCGTTTCAGCACATATCTTCACCTCCAGCACATCTCTTCTCTATAATATAAAATACAGTGCAGTAAAATAACACCTTTCAGGATGTTTAAGTGTTTCTATTCCACCTCACGGCCGCAATGCCCTTCATACATCAGGTATGGACACATATCTACTGTCAGAACAGCTCAGAAGTGCAAACAAAAGCCAATTCCTCAACGACACCAAACGCTCCAAACCGGCACACAGTAAAACTGCAATTTAGCACAAACGCGTCTCCAGACGGCCTTTGAGATTTCTGCAACAGATCAAGTGAAGGGAAAAGTGTGAGCAGCATCAGCGGCTCCGGACAGAGGTCTGGAAATCCATTGAAACAGGCCAAGCGCTGCATTATTTTTCCAAGCAGCGTAGTTTGTGCAGGACAGAGTGGAGCCACTGGATAACCTGACGCCAACCTTCAGCCAAACTCTGAAACCAGGCTTAAGTGACAGCGTCCATTAGGAGCGTCCCGCTCTGCAGAAACTGCCTATTTTTTTCAGAAAGCAGGCGCCACTTTTACCGCACCTTTTATGCAGCCATCAGACCCAAACTGGGAGCTCATGCTCAAATATGCAGCGAGCGGATGCTATAAAATTCATCTCGGTGTCTAAAGAGAACCAGCATTTTTAGGGCCATCAAAACTACAAGATACATGAGTAAACTAAACACTCACGAGAAGGAGCAGTGTCTGTAAAATAACTAGTATTTTTACAAAAATATTCACAAACATACATACTTAAAGGGACAGTTCACCCAAAAATTAGTAATCTGATATGATTTGATATGAGTCATGCTGCTCCAAACCTGTATAAAAAAAATAATATTTTGATAAATACGGAATGTTGTTTAGAACCTAAAAATATTCAAAGACAAATGAATAAATAACTATAATTTATTTATTAAATATTATATATAACAAGCTATTTATATATCCATATTTAAAAAAAAAAAAACATTTGAACAATTCCAGCGTTATGGACGTGACATTTGCAGTAAAAACATGAAACATAAATTCAGAGAACGTAAATGTTAACAATATATTCAAACATCTGTTTATATTTTTCTAAACCCC
>JAUCMR010000090.1:780288-797177 GCA_032357425.1 Enteromius argenteus
AACTTTAAAAAGGTTTTGTTATTTTGGTAAAAACTTTATTTTTTCATGGCAGGGTTGACATTTGCATGGAATTGCACATTTATAATATAATTTTATAAAAACTTATTTTAGAAACCTTGCTCCCTTTCTCATTTGACAAAAAACCTTATTGTAATTTAAAATATATTATTAATTCCACATTACATTATTTAAACACAAATCAAATTGATCAAATGTTTTCTTTAAAGAAATGTAAATATATATATATATATATATATATTTTTTTTTTCACAAGAATTTAATTGATCAATTTTTTTAATACATTTAGCAAAAATATTATATATTTCACCACAAATAAAAAAATAAACAAATATTTCACACATACATTTAAATTAAATTGATCACATGTTTTCTTTACAAATTAATTTAGCAAAATATATCAACATTTTACCAAATTACAAAAATCCCCTTTTTGCGGTGTACTGTTCCTTTAAATTAACTTTCTTTTACTATGATGCATGACATTTCAGATTTACTGAGTTCGTCTCTTTACAGATCTTCATGAGAGTGACCCGCAGTAGGGTTCAGAATGAAACTTGGCTCATTACTGAGGTCTGATGAAAACACAAGCTGAGACGTCAACAACACAACAGCAGACCCTCACTGGACCACAGGAGTCTGCTTCAAGACTGCATCAGCATTACCCACAACTGAAGAAACCTCATCAGAACCCTGGAGGAAATAAGAGGCTCCAGATTCTCTCAGATTTTGGAGACGAGACTTGTTTCATAAGCCGCGATTCGATTTAAAGCAGAAGGACTCTCGATGATGACTTGTTTTGGCTCCAGCTCAGACAGCTGATTCATGACGAGTTTGATAATTACATTGCTGTTTGTGTTTATGCAACACATTTAGCGGCACATCCTTCGGTACAGGAAGCTCATCAAACACATCTGCTCCCAGACAAACACACACCAGAGACAGAAGACAGACAAACACACAGTCATGGGTCTGCTCTGAAGCATGTACTTGAGACATTTCAAACAAGTGAGAGTGATAATAACCCAGGGTTATTTCATCAATGGCTAAAACTAAAACATTTGTTTTTTAACTTGAAATCAAATAAACTTGAATATTACAGTAAACTAAAATGAAATCAAAGATTAAATAAAATTATAAATTATATATAAATTATTAAAAATACTATGTAGATACATACATGTAAAATTAAACATTTATTACAAATATGTTTATAGTAATATTGTTTTGACTTTTTTAAAAATATTCCACATTACATTATTTATATATATATATATATAGGATTATAATATTTATTATATAGTTATATTGTATATTATTGTTATTATAATTTAAAAAACGTACACTAAATGAAAATGAGAATAGCTAAATTTGAAGTACTAAAATAACTAAAATATAAATAAATAAAAATAAAACAAAAAAATTAAAAATAAGTGAAAAAAAAAAACTTAAAAAATACAACAACAGCCAAAACATTACAATTAAAGTGTTAACAGACAACATAAAAATAAAACCTAATTTAAAACATCAACTTTAATTGAAAAAACAACCCACTTATTGACATTTTTAATAAATAGCACTTCAACTAAATGAAAATGAGAAATGTTAGAAATGACTTAAAATAAATTATGTTTTAAATTGAGGTAATAAACTAAATAAAGCAAAACAACTGAACAAAAACACTAACAAAAATGACAAAAACAACAAACTTGTCAAATTGTAATTGTTCTTTTGTGTTTTCGCCTTCATTTGAATCAATTGAAATATGAAGAGAAGCAGTACATCAGAGACAGTAAAACAGTGTTTTTCTGGGGCCCTGTGGAGAGTGTTTTCCTCCTGAAGATCGCGCTCGGGTCGTGTTATATAGTGACGGGGCGAGGGCAAAGGTTAAAGTCATTACAGACGGGGCGGTGCAGCGACGCCCCTAGCTCTTCTTCACCCTCACTTTCTCTTTCTGTTCTATTTTTGATGAGTACAGGGACTTGGAGAGCTGGCTCTGCGGCGTTAATATTTCATACAGCCATGCAATAACACCGACAACATCTTCCCCTCCTGCCATGGCCGACGGCGACGGGCCGCTGCAGCACTCGGCTCGAGGAGAGCAGGTGTAATTTGCAAATGCTAATTGAACTCGGGCACGGGTCAGCGAGCTTCCCTGTCTCCTCACAGCCGATATACGCCACACCGCCACCGGGAACGCTCGCCCGAAAACCCTCGTCTGTGGGCAGATCACACGAGCGCCAGCCCAAAGAAGCACATTTCTGATCTCGTCTCATTTCTCACATCATCTCTAGATAATTAAGTCTTTTTGCTGGGGTTGTTCTTCATCACGGTTCACCAAACACTGTCTCCAAATAAAGAGCGCGACATTGTTTCAGAAAAAAAACAACTGAAGTGAGTAATTTCTGCACCAAGTCGTCAAGTTTTTTTTTTTTTTTACAATTTATGTTAAAAGATTTCTTTCTTTATTTTTTAATTAATAACAATATATAAACCGGAATAACAACATCATCCAAGTTGTCAAGTTTTGAAATACTTTCCTGGTCTGCCATTGGGCGGACAAACATGAAACCCCGCCCTCAGACTATTTAAAATATTTTAAAAACTTACATTTAAATTAATCTTACATGTATTTATTTCAGCTAGCTCAGCTGGGCAATATTTGCTTGTGTTGGTTGTGTATATAAGTAGATGGAGATTCACTTTGCTGGCAGAAATCCCTCACTTCATGAACAGCAAGGTTTGAAAACAACACACTTTCCCGCACTGGATTCAGATCCACATCTGACAGTCACTTAGTAAAGCCTGTGTTACTGTTATTAGGTTTTCCTGTAAATAATCATAATAAAAATGAGAGCAATAAAACGAGTGAAGGGAGACGAAGCTAATGCAGGTGAAGAGGTCACATTGATCATCATCATTAGTGTTCAGGTAACACCTCGCATCAGTCACTGAAGCCCACGTCTAGAGCTATAAAAACACACACTCACTCGCATGAGCCTTAACAAGACAACGCAGACAATACAGATGCTGCGACTTATATAATGCAGTTAATGTCAAGCAATCAAAACATCCACAAAGCACATTCGGATTCATACTCAATAAATAGAGGTTAGAACAAGTTTATTTTTATATTCAATTTTGCTCTTCTTCTTTTTTTTTAAGCTTGCTATTTATATTAAATACTGCTTATAATGAATGCTACTGTAATATATTTCAGTTTTTTAATTTTTCCTCTTTTTGGTTCTGAATATCATTAAATTTAAATGGTTTACATGTTCAGTGTTTACAATTTGTGTGTATATATATATATATACACATATAAATAAATATTAATAAATGTAGTAGTTTTTGTTAATACAGTTCAAGATTTCAAGAGTTCAAGATTAGTTTGTTCTTAGTTTTAGTATTAGTTTTTGTAAAAAGTTTTTTTTTTTTTTGTCTTTTTAAAAATATTATATCATAATAAACCTAATATTTGTAATAAATATTTATTTTTATTAAGTATATAATTATTATTATGTGGCATTTTATGTTGTTATATGCGATTCAAAATATTAAAAACTAAAACATGCAATTAAATAAATAAAAAATTTAATAAATATTAAAATAAAGAACAGCAGCTTAAATGTATTTATTTATATTTATTATTTATGTTATCATATATTAATAATAACATATAATGCCATATAAGAATAATTTTATAATAAATAAAATAAAAAATTTAAATAAATTTTTTTTACATTTAATATTGAAAAACTTGAAAATGAGACAAACAAAACCATCTCCTAAAACATATTTCATGACATTTATGTCGCAATAGGAAAATAGTATTCATGAGCAGAGTTATTGCTTTCCCTATACTCTACAGATATTTCTATGCCCTGGATGTTTGCATTTGCGTAATCAGTAAAAATACTTACATTACACATTACAAGTACGCAGAATTGCTGATTGAAACTAAACCGGCTTGCCAAAACATTTCTATCAGAAGCATTTTAATTACAAAATTCCTCGCAAACAAAATGTCAGCATCAACACAGCTGAACTGAGTAGGCGTTTTCAATCAGAGAAAGGGCTTTTTCGTTTGTTTGTCATTAAAGCAGCTCTTCAGACACTCTTTCTTCTTGTGTTTCCAGCATTTTCTGCTGTGTGTGTCCTGTGTCCAGAAGCGGTGGTCAGCGGTAAATCCTCATTATTAATGCTCGGCGTGACACGTCAGGGTAAAACGCGGGTCAGCGGCGAATTCAAAACACGCCGAAGTCGTACATCAGTCCGCGCGGCACATGTTGCGTCGCAACCCGGCTTTAATTAGGGTCAAACGTCGCTGCCTGTATTTGTTTTGATTTGTGAGATTTATTCTTCTTAATTTAGCAGCTGGCAGACGTTCGGGAGAGAGGGAAACCTGCGAGCCAGCTCTCGGTAGATAAACATGAATTTATCGTGGCTATTTCAGACCGGTAACGCGGCAGCCAGTCGTTTATGCACTGTAGAGTTGCGCTGAATGCACATTCTCAAGCTTATCTGTTGGTGTCAAGCGCATCTCGCTGTGCCAAGCGTGCCGTTTCAGCTGAGAAATAAAATGATTTTTAATCAGCCAATCGAGTCAGCAGGGCGTATTAAACTCTTGCTGTCAATACTAGCATTGGAGTTAACGAGTGATGCTCATTGTTCATATCTGTGGAGATGCCTATCGATTCAGCAGTTTATGTCCAGTCATTCAGTAAAACAATGGCTTATCATTATCGTCTGTCATAGACACGAGCCAAGAGAGCCTTCAGCGCTAATTCCTGCTCTTCTCAGGCGAGAACACCGATTCAACTCATGCTAGCAGATAACTAGAGACTTGCTGTCTTCATCAGAGCTGTATTACTAGTTATCAGACCTCTAACACTAACACTACCAAACACCAATGATTCGTCCAATCTCACAGAAACATCAGAAAATGTTCTCAGTGCAATGCAATAGCCTATAAACATTAAATTACAATGAACACAAGAACTACGGTCCATTCAGTTGTCTCATCTTGTCTAATTTTTGGGTCATTTCTTATCTTAGGTCATAAGAAACTGAATTTAGGTACATAACACTTAAGTTACCCCTTCACAGTCTTGTGAAATTAAATATGGCAGGTCAAATATCTTATTTTAAGATTATTTGTATGATATTATGGCATTTGAGTCAGTTTAAAGCTTCAGGTTTCATTTAGGTTTTATATGTTACGTGCTTTTGTCTTTTTTTTTTCTGTTTGCAATTAATTTTACAGTATTTGACATTTAGTTCAGAATTAATTTAGATTTTGATTTTAGTTATTTCTGGGGTTTTTTATTGTATTATGTACTTTTTGTAATTTGCATTATCTTTATATTTTATGTTACTATTTAAGTAACATATAAAATTACTTTTTATTTTATTTTATTTTTAATTTAATTTTAATTTTTTGCTTCAGCTTATTATTGTTTCAGTTTATCTCAGTTAACTGCTTTTCCACCTAATATGTATACTTTATTTCAGCTTTCATTTAATTTATTTACATTTTACAGTTGTATTAATGTCAGTAACCTTTACTCATTTAGTTTAATTTATTATATATATAATTTAATAAATATATAAGAAATAATAATATATAATATATTTTATTTATTTATAATTATTTTTTATTAAATATTAAATTTATATTATATTAAATTGCCATTTAAGTTTTATTTTTATTTATTTTTTTACATCTAATATTTATATTTGATTTTATTATTTCAATAACAATAGCTAATTTTGGTTTCAGTTTTTTATTTAGTTTAATTTATAATATATATATATAATTTTTTATGATAATAAAATATATAATATTATATATTTATTTTACTGTTTCAATAACAATAGCAAATTTTGGTTTTGGTTTTAGTTTTAGTTACGAACAATAAAACTGCTATTTAAAATGTGTTTTTGCCATTACAATTATGTTAAAATTTCTTTAAAACGATTTTTATCTTTAATTCCACACCATGCACAAGACGTTGCACATCCACACAGTGCATGTTCACATAGAAAAAACAATACAAATCAGCAAAAAATCTACCAGTCATGTTTTTATGTTTTATACTGCATCACTATTAATTTTTACTTCCACATACAGTTTTTTCCCCACGGCTCAGGGCCGATGAGCAGGCCTGCATGTGTGAGGGGTTAACCAGCGCAGTTAAGGGTTAAAGGGCTGGTAAGTGGCTCCATTAGTGGTGAGGGAGGGAGGAGGGAGGAGAGAGGAGCTCTGAGCGCAGGAGGAGGCTCTGTAATGAGCAAGCTCACAATGACCGAAGCAGCCACCGAAACCTCCAACTGAGGCACCAGATGCAGTCGGAGCGGGGCCAAGGAGTGCGAGGGGAAACGGCTCCTGCAGGACATCAGAGCGGGAAACTAAGCTACTGTGTGCTTTTGGGAGGAGAACAAAACAACAATCTGCGCACGTGAGCTGGATAAAGGTTTCTGAAGCGCTCCTGATGCCTCCGGGCAGGTTATCAATTTGTTGACAAGCGCAGCCCATTTCACATCAGCCTCACCTCCTGCTCTGTTTCCTGCGCTCCAGGTTGGACTAATGAAAGCCACGTGTCCCCGGGGCCCAGTCATGTTTGCGCTCACTCAGGCCTCATCTCAGAGCCCGTCAGTCGTCGAGCGGGAGCTTTCTCTCATTAGCACCTCTTTACACCCGTCTACAGGAGCCCTACTGACCCGACAGAGTTATCACTCCTAGCTACAACAAAAACCATTAAAACACTTTCCGTATTTAAAATAAACCTCAACTTCAGAAGTAAAAACTTTTTTAGATTTTATTTGATTCCTGTTAGTTGCCAGGGCAACATTTCAAATTAATTTAGTTAAAAATAACTAAAACCGTTAAACATACATACATGTTAACTTTAAATCTTTTCTTTAAAACAAAATATTAAAAAAAAAAACATTTTATTTAAGTTTCATTTTCATTTTAAGCTGAAGCACTATATATATATATATATATATATATGTGTGTGTATTTATATATATATATTTTTTCTTTTTACTTTAAATAATGTTTTTCACAATTTTTTTATTTTTTTTTTGTACTGTTTAGTTTTATTTTAGTTAGGTCCCTATATGCCTATATAAATAAATAAATTTTATATATATATATATATATATATATATATTTATTTATTTATTTATTTATTTATACAGGCATATGAAAAAATGACAAAATCAAATTACTCAAATGTTTTACTTAAATTAGAAAATGGAAAAGAAGAAATCAATTAAAGATATGGAAGAGAACTTGAATAATATATTAAATGGCAATGAAACAAAATACAGAAGCACCATGTGGCTTCTAGAGCGTCCGTCTTTGAGCTGCCCTGCTCTGTCAGGCCCCAGCGTCCGGAGCGGGACGTGCCGTGGAGAAACACGCGCCAGAGGACAGAAGCGTTGGCCCCGTGCTCATTAATCGGGCCCCTGCGATGACCCTCTCAGCGCTGCTGGCTCTCACCAGCTGTTTCTGCAAAACGCTGCTATTTCATTTTTTACGAGCTCCGCGTATTAATATCTGGATGCGACGCTGGTGATGGCGCTTCAGACGAGCGGACGATTTCATCTGCTAATTAACGGCTTTAGTTTCATTTGCAGCCTCGGCGGTCCGTTTTACCAACAGAGCTTTCAGCACTTTTGCCAATTAATAGGAGACGTCTCAATTCATTGGTTTAATAAATGTGTTAATTTTGCGAGCAGGAGGCAGAAACAACGACATCTTAGGAGATAAATTCGCTCTGATTTAATTTTTTTTTTTTTTTTTTTTTGATTCTGGCTGCTGCTTAACCGAACAGGACTGGAAATTCATTAGAAAGCTTAATCTGGGTTTGAAAAGCGTGCACGTGCTCAAACGAGCGTCCGGATTGGAGAAGACTTTTCCTATTACTGAAGCGGGCCCTTCAGAAGCACAGCCGCTAATGAACCTGAACGCCTCTATTATTAAGTTACCACAGAAAATCCTCAAGGCAAATGTTCTTCTGGTCTGTGAAGGAAAACATCTTTACAAGATAATGGCCTTTCCTCTAATTACAATATGTGTAAGCGCTTGTGCTCGGCGCGGGACCTCTTCCCTTTGAAGAGTGTTGGGTCACCGCTCTCCATCCGTTTCTATTTCCAGCTCCTCAAATCTCAGAAAGCAAACAGAGAACAAGAGAGAGGAGTTTAATGAAAGATGATGACGGAGAGTAAGAAAGGCAGCGGTGTCTGTTTTAGCAAAAGAATCACTCGATGCCTGGCAGCTTGAAATAAAATCACGCTGAGTTTAAGAGGAAAACCTTGATTTTAATAAAACCACTATATCTCACAAACGGCCAAAGATGGGCTGATATTATTACATCTGCTTATGTTTCTAGCTGTCAGTCAATGAGATTTTATTTAATTATTTAGCTATTTATTTAAACAGAACACATCAATAAATAAACAAATAAATACAATTAATTAGTTAATTAATGAATTAATTGTATGAAATTGTAATAGTAATTTATTTAACTATAAATAAAAATAAATATAAAATAAATGTGAATACTATTATATACATATATATATTAGTGCTTTCAAACAATTAATTGTGAATAATTGCATCAAAAAAAAAGTTTTTCCTTGCATAATATATGTGTGTATATTTATTATGTATATATAAATACAAACACATGCATCTATATATATTTTTTTAATGCTATTTTTATATATTAAATATATTAATATAAATAAATGTATAAATGTATTTACACATTAATTTGGATGTGACTAACATTACATATATTACAAAAATATTTCATTTATCAAATAAATTTAAAATATAATTAAATTGCTGAGAATCCAATCATTTACATGCAGACTCTGTACAGGAATGATACTGCATCAACAAAATATTGATCTGGTTTGATAAAGTCCTCGCATGGGAAAACGGATCTGATGGAAAACTACGTAGACTCCAAGGACACCAGGACACTCTTTATAGTCGCAGAGTTAACAATATTACTATCAACAACCTTCATTTCATTTCATTTTCTCCAGAGAGGATTCATCTCTCACCAGACAGAACAGAACATCTGACTTCTCCTCCCTTCATTGTCACGCTCTGTCCTTCTTCGTAACGATGGAAGAAATCGAGAGAGAATTTCAAAAGGGTGTGAAGAACTCGAGTGATTCATCGAGAACTTAATGAAGACATCTGCGTGTCAGATTTAAATGAGACGCTATAGAAACGCATCTTTAGCCTCTGGGACACAAACGTAACTCTCTGTGAGTTTTTCCTGACATTCCTGGAATGATAAACATCTAAATTGGGCTTCTGTTTACTGGGATGAAAGGTCATCTTGTCAAAAGTCTGGGATTGCTCACAAAGCCCTTGTTTCTGACAGATCTCCACCCCCAAATGAGCCATAATCTCCCTCTTCACCTCCTAAAGCACTCTATCTGAGAGAACAGAGGAGGCCAACCCACACACACACACACACACACTTACCTAAGCATCTAAACCATTGACTTTTCATACAAAGCCAATTGTATTGACTATTGTATTCTGCGTTTTAGGGGTACAGATTAAAAAGACTTCATTTATGATTTTTTTCCCAAATTTTGCTCACTTTTGGGAGCTAATTTGTCCCCAACTACAGCTAAGTAAACACACACACACACACACTCATTCTTCTGCCCATTTCCTGGTAATGGCTTTTTAAAGGGGGCACTGAAAGCTTTTCTCCTTCCTCTTGTCAGGTTTGTTTAAGTTAGTTAATTAGTACACGTCTCTGCCTGTCAAGCCGCTTCCCGCCGGTATTCAGTTTTCTTACGGGACAGACGTGGCTCAGGAAGGGCTGTTTTGGGTTTGCTGACGGAGCAAAAGGCCGAAAGGACTCAGAACACAAGCTGTAAACTGACCCGCCGGAGACTAGTTCATTTCAACTGTTTCTCCTAGACACAAGTAAGATTAAAACAGAGACGCTTTTATTGTTCTTTTGTGCTTAAAGACTCAAAAAACTCATTATCTTAATATAAACTCAAGCATTTCTCATCAAATGAGCTGCTATCCATATATTTATATTCTAAATGTGTAATACTTTTTTTTTTTTATTAGTTCTAAACTATTTCAGAAGACAATGTTGATCCTGAAATGAAACTTTTCAGTCTCCTGAGCTATGAATAAGAATTACGTATGTAATAAAATGATATAAAAAATTATTTGGTTTCCTGCTTTTAACTTAAAACATTTACTATTTGTATTAATAACAATAATAAGTAATACTACATTGCATTACATATTGACAATAAATAAATTAATAAACTGAAACTGAAAAAATAAAACAATTAATAAAAATTTGTGATGATGATGATGATGATGTATTCATTATTATTGGTATTAATACAAATAGTAAGTAAATAATTACAGAAAACATAACATTTAATAATAATAATAATTATTATATTTGTATGAACAATATTAATTAATAATGCATTACATATTAATAATGCATTGTTATATGAATTATATATTATACCATCATCATCATACTATCTCTTGTTTATTTACTATTGCTATCATTATTATTATTATGCCATTAGTATTATTCAGATCCCGTCTCATGGTCCTATGCCAATCCCTCTCCCATCTATACACTACACACACACACACACATTTTTCTCTATTGCTTGCATTTACTGATGCAATACTAATGTCCCTTCAATGAATACCATTCTCTGAAACAGAGCCTAAAAACGCTATATAAATCCAATGTGTCATAGTTTTTCTTTTTAAAACCCAAGCCTGAAATGAATTTGGCTAGTTTGAAATGGATATTGATTTAGCACTCGTGGCGATGTGAACTGACAGGTTTGTTGTAAGATCAAGGCACAGATGTAGGGCCCGCGGCGGCTATAAAAGTTAAAGGAGAACTGATGAATACATTCCTGAATCTGTCATAACCTCCCGCTCGGACCGGCTCACCACATCCAGAGATCCAGTAAAGCAGGAATCACAGCACGCACTTCACGCAACAGAGGCTTTCATTCACTACATAGACTAATGTAAGGGTCCTCCTGTTACAAACAACACAAGAGCAGTGTAATATCACAATATCTAGAATAAACGCTGAGTCTCTAGCTCCTCAGATGTTTCTCAGACCCTAGGAATCTCAGAACTTCTCCTCTAGGGTTTCAGAAGAGAGCTTGTCTCAACCTGTGCTGAGATCTTACCCTTATAGCAAGGTACACTCAATATACACGCAAACATATAAGAGAATGAATGAAAAACAAACGAACGAACCACTGACCAAACAAACAATAGGCTAGAATAAATGAACAAATGAGTGAGTGGATAAATGAATGAACAAAAATGAACTATTGAACAAATGAACAAACAACTGAATAAATAAACAACTATATGAACAAGTGAACAATAGAACAAACAAATAAACCACTGAATGATCAAACAACAGAAGCACTGAAACAAACAAACAATAGAATAAATGAACAAATGAGTGAATAAATTAATGAACAAACTACTGAATGAACAACTGAATCACTGAACAAACAAACGAATGAATAAGCAATAAAATGAATAAACAACCGAGTGAACAAGTGAACAATAGAACAAACAAATAAACAAACCTCTGAATGATCAAACAACAGAATCACTGAACAAACGAATGAACAATAAATAGAATGAATGAACAGATTAAGGAAGAAGAGACTAATAAAACAAACAGAATGACTAAATCAGCAGCAAACTGAATGAATAAACAATGTAATGAAGAAAAGAAGAAATAAACAAACAGCATCTTTGACATACCACGTACATCACATTCAATCAAAATATCTGAGCTTCTCTCCACATTAAATTTACTCATTCTCTGGCAACAAACTCCACTTCTCTCAGATGTTTCTCCTTAAGAGAAATAAAAATGGAAAAAAGGTTTCTACTTAAAGCCAAAGAAGTAATAGAGAAGCCTATTTAGCCTCATAAAAGAGCAACCTCCGAGCAATAACATTTTCCTCTGAGCTGCATGCTTCTGATGAAGCCAAGAGAAACGTTCGGCGCTCAGCATTAGCTGATCTGGCTGCTGCTGTCAGTGTAAGCCACAAACAACATTCATCTACAAACTTCAGCTCCGGCGAGCCAAAAACACAGCCGAACAGCGAAAAACAAATAAAAACCCCTGCCAGAGGGAGCGTGAAAGCCACGTTTCACAGATGAGCATAATTCCGATGTGGCTTTTAACACCGAAACCACATAAAAAGACAGTGGAGGTGGACGGGTCGATGGCTGTGTTACAATCATTTGAAAACACTCCTGAGTTCACAGCTTTGTAATGCATCACGTCGCTCATTAGCATGCATGCGGTACGACCCCACAGAAATCAATAAATCACCAACACTCGCGCGGCTCGCTCTTCCCTCGGAGTACTTATTATTGATCATAAACGAAGCAAAAATGGAGCTGCAGCTCGGAGAACCACATTACTTATCTCTGCTTCAAACGAACAAGTTCATAGACGAGAGGAGACAGCCGGAAAGAGACGGCCGGGGCATTTCCAATGCATTTCGATAACGAGCAGCAGGAGGCAACAAAAGAGTTTTCAGAGTTTCCAGGTCACTTCTGAATGCATAACTCAACGAACAAGGGAGCGATCGAATGAGCAATACAATGAATGGACTAATAGAGCAAAACAATTAACAAATTAACAAACTAACAACCAATATCTTTGAAACGGTAGGCTGCCTATCGCCACCGGTGCTAAAAAAGACAATAAACCAGACTAAAAAGCAGCTTTGACTAATTAAACCTGTTTGAAACAAAGATGGAGCAAATTAATACATAAAGAAACAAGAGAATGAGTGAACGAATTAAAACAAACTAATAAAAAAAGACAATAAACCTGACTTTGACCAACTAAGTCATTTTAAACAGAACAAAAAAACAGACTTAATGAACAAGTGAACAATATAATGAATACAACTGAACAAAACAACTGAGCAAATGAACGAACAGAATATGAATGAATGAATAGAATGAGTGAACAACCAAATTAACAATAGTATAAATCAATGAACTAATGAGCAATAGAACAAATAAACAAAGGAACAATAGAATGATTGGATGAATGAATGAACAATACAATGAATAAATGAACACACAATAGAATGAATGAACGAACGGACAATAAAATAAATGAATGAGCGAACAGAATATGCCAATGAACCAACAAACAACAGAATGAATGAATGAACAAACAAACAGCAGCGTAAACAAACAAATGAACAACAGAACGAATGAACAAACAGTAGAATGAATCGATGAACGAACAACTGAATGACTAAACAAATGAACAACAGAATGAATGAACAAACAATAGAATAAATGAACGAATATGAATGAATAAATGAACAATAGAATAAACTAACTAATGAAAGAAAGAACAAACGAACAAATGAATGAACACTATAAATCAACCATCAAACTCATTAACAGTAGAATGAATAAACAAAGAAATCAACAATAGAATGAATTAATGCATGAATAGAATGAAAAAATAATCTTGTGACAATAAAGCTGACTCTGACTTGAACTAAATCAGTATGAGCCAGCATTCACAGCATCTCGCACACTCGAGATGAGCACAAATAGGCCATCTGCAGGAGAAAACACGAGGATGGACACCTGCAAACCTCGCTGGACTCCCTTCCTCAAGCCTCTTGGGTTTCACATTCTTGCCCTTTTCTTGTTGTTTGGTAAAAAACCCCCATCTCTTTTTACTCAGCGGGGCGCGAGGCACAGAGCGAACTAATGAAAAGGCTGGAGGAGCGATGGAGAGATGGAGATGGAAGTGGAGGAGAGAGACGAGATGTCTCCAGAAGAGCAGCACATGAAAGCGGAGGCGTGCTGGTTCTCCAGATCACTATCCCAGTCACTTACCGCCGCTGGAAATTACTGCTGACTCTAATTAGTTATTTAGACACAGCGTACAGCATGCAGCCGGCAGACTTCTGAAGATATACAGAGGAACTGTACGGCGCCTCAGGTTTCCATTCGCTTGCTTTCTTCCAAACGGGTTGCTTCTGTGCATTTGCAATTCCCAATTGATAATCAGCTCATCTCTCAATACCGGATCAACCGGCCGCTCTCACGCTTTCGTTCATAAATTACCACCATTCGTAACGACCAGGATTTCCATATTATGCTAATAGCGGCCTACTATGTCATTAAATAAAGCTGTTAAGGAATTAATATGATTACAGAGGCACAGAGTCTGCTTTTAATGATGCATGGCAGGAAAACGGCTTGTATTTTTCATAATGCTTATTCTGATATCGGCGTGATGATCTGCTCTGCCGCTCTCTCGCCGCCAGCTTCATCAGCATGCTGTCAGTCACACGCTCCGCCGTGTCACTTCACGCCGCGGCTTATGTAGCAACCTACGCATGACGAACTCTCAGAAAATTATTACTGACATGCGAAGAAAGAAAAGCCGTTCCGGAGGCATCAGGCGCAGAGTTGTCTGATGTGATACAGAAAAATATTTACTCAAAAATCAAACGCTGCCCCCCAAAAAACTCCTACAGAGTGTTACGTGAGCGTTTCACTTCTGGATGCGCTAACAATCACATACCATGGTAAAATCATGTTTTTGGGACAAGAACCGTGGTGATGCTGCAGTGTTCAAGAATGTAGTATGATTTGGTGCTTAAAAGTAGGATTATTTGTAGTTTACTAAAAATACAACAAAAAAACTAACAAAAAAAAAAAACATTTCCGTTACTTGAAATAAAATATGGTAACTACAATACCATAACAAAGTAGTTACCACTGCTACATTTGTCATTTTTATTTACTTTCACTTGAAGTTCTGAAGTAATAAACTGAAATAAAATATAATTATATATATATATATATATATATATATATAAAATTTTAATAATTCAAAAAAAAACTATTAAGACAACAAAAATGCAACAAAACTTACAAAAATAGACAAATAAAATAAAATGGAAAATATACAAACAAAAATAAAAAATGATTCCAAATATTAATAAAAACTGTAATAGTATCACAATTACATCACTTTGAACAACTGCAAAGAGGAAAACAGTTTGACAGTGTTATTTTAGTATTATTCATATTAGTATTTATTAATATTTTAATTAGCTATTTTTTATAATTTAAATTTACATTTTAGATTAATTTTGGTACGTTTAAATTTATATTTTTTATTACATTAATTTTAGCTTTATTATATATTATAACTACTATTTTTTTTCTATTCATTTTATTTTGAGTTATTTTGCAACTTCAAGATAAACATTTAATTTACTTTTATTGACAAGGCAAAATTTCTAAATTCTTAATTGTCATGTATATATAATTTTATTTCAGATTTATTTAAATTAACATTATTATCTTCAATAGTTTTAATTAACAATAACTGGAACACATTACCAGAGACAAACAAAACCATTATATTAATTATTGGACATATGCTATTAAAACATATAGTTTCAGCATTTGTAGCTGTATTTTGATTTTACAAACGTATTAACATAAGGCAACCAATTGGACAAACGTGTTGTAAAGGTGAAGAGTGCAACTAGTGGAAACAGCTGGAACTGCACTGGGTTTGTTTGAGCTGGGCCGAACACAACAGCAGAGAGAGAGGTGTATCATCTCTCCTGCAGATATTCAGATCTCAGAAGAGCTTCGCATTAGCTGCGTCTGGGTTAACAGACATCTCATTGAGCGTGCCCACCTGTGCGTGTGGCACCGTCATCTGTCTGGCAGCTGGTGGCTCTTTTCTTCAGGCGGCTTTGCCTAATGGTTCCTCCTCTCCCTTCTGTGGGCCGTTAGACGGTCGGCCACTTAACCCTGCCAGCATGTAGGGCTCAAACAGCATCTTACCAGCTCTAACAATAAATGATTCATGAGATAACCGGCGGGCCAAAATAAACAGAGGCATTTCAGCCCTTTTCACCCCGAGACTCTCCCTTCTTTAGGCTAATCTGCAGGGTAAGGGCTCTTCAGGACGGCAGTAATGATACGACGGATCTGCTGCTCTGGACTCTTTCTCACAGCTACCAATCACCGGAGACAGCGTACAATTACTTCACAGACGGGACATTTAAAGAATTACAAACCCGGCCTCACGCGGCCACAAGAAAAGCACACAAAAGCGAATGGCGGTTGAGCTTTTCTTGGACTTTCCATGACTTCAGATCTGGGTGTCTTTAAAGGAATGTTCCATATTTAAAACAGTATTTGTTTTACAATGTTGATCATCACCGCAGATAATAAATCCTGTCTTTCTGCTCTTCCAGGGATACAAAAAGCACAAATGTGTTTTTGTTGAATCATGAATCCTTTCTGAAAATTCTATTTGGCAGAGAGAAAAGTAATGCAAAAATTTGACTAAAATATTGAGGGTGATAAAATATATTTTGTTTGTGATAAATGTAGACTCATTTTTTGTAATAAAATTACCTTGAAATATAATAAAGCAACATTATTATTTTATAAATAAAATCAAATTATAAATAATTTTTTTTATATTATTAATACATTTTTGTAAATAAATTTACCATCACTTCCACTAAAAGTACATAATGATATTTGCTTTTAATTTATGAATATGATTATATTTGCTTATTTTTAATTTTATTAAAAATACATTATACATTACATAAATAAAATGTATATATATATATATATAAAAATTTATTAATTTATATATACACTAATATACCTATATATATATATATATATATATATATATATACACTAATATACCTATATATATATATATATATATATATATATATATATACACTAATATACC
>JAUCMR010000090.1:806567-837740 GCA_032357425.1 Enteromius argenteus
TTTCCCCTCGTACCCTCTTTTCTTACCTCCATCCTCTTTTTCTCTGCCGTCTTATTCTCTGTCTCCCTTTTAAAGATGATGAATGGCACAGCGGTGAGAGGCTATTAATCAGGGCCCTGTTGTTGAAGAGGTTCTGATAGGGCTTAACATCGCCCCGGTGTTGAGGAGGAAAATATAGTACGCACTGGACACAATGGCACATGGGCCTTTTACAATAAGGGTGGCACAGAAAACACTCCAAATCCTGTCTACATAAGCACACTAGGCATTTATCTGCACAGCAATAGATATAGCCATAGCAAACGGGTCAAACTATGCTCCCTCGTGGACTAGAACCAGGCAGAATGTGCTGATACTGAGGTGGGGAAATCAGTTGTGTTAAATTGGTATACAAAAGAATTATCCGATTACATTTAATGAAGCATGATTTCCGTGGAAGCAGATGATATTTCTTTTCTCTAGCCACCAGAAAGTGACCAGGAATTAATAACTTTGTCTTATTAGCATGGGGTATCCATTTCCATATAATTAGCATATGCTGGCTACATTTATCTGGGGAGGGAAAACTTCTGCAAACTTTCTCCGACTAACTGAAAAGGGATGCAACACAGCAAACATTTGCTAGAGATGAAAAAAGCACTGCAGAAAAAAAAACAGATCCTGGAGCAGAAGAGAGAAGCCAGCTGGGATCACAGACATTGAATATTTCCTTTACTGGTCAGTTAATTTGGAGCTGATCAAAGCTGCCCTGCCCCGGAGACACTGGCGGGTAAACAGGTCGGGTCATCAAAGCAGACCTCCTCATTCACAGGGACTTGAATATAAGACCACCACCGCAGGGGCAGAGACCGCGGCGGCCGCTGGAGAGGGTTCAAACCTGGCGAAGCTCCTATGATCAGAGACGAGCTGGTGAAGAGCTGCCACGCTAGACAGAAAGCAGAACCACACGCCACTGGAAAAGTATCTGCCAAAGACATGAGCGAATTTTTGTGGTAAGCGTTCAAGAATCAGGAAATTCCCAGCATCCTCTTGCTGCCATATGGGGTTTGGGTGGCCTTGAACGCTCCGTGTGAATAGCTGCATTGTTGCTCTGAGCATTCAATGGGCTGTAGATCACGGAACGGAAGAACAATGGAATGAATCAAGCAAAGACCTCCGTACGGTCAAGTGAGGCCCATCTGAGAAAAAGCACAGCAGGTAGATGTATGATTTAGCACGGAGGAATAACTCATCAGACAATAGCAGGGCCCTATGATTTCAACACAAACAGAATTCTGGAATTCAGTTATAAAAACTGAATCTACTGCAAAACGCGAAATGTAACGTAATTTGTCAAAGTATGGATGACTACATCAAAAGTAAATCTGTACACTTCAATTAAATGGTGATATGGACTAATTACCTATAAATAGCTAATCATTTTTCCACTTTGTTTGCAAAAAAAAAAAGTTTTCTTTAACTTTCATGCATTAACAAATAAATGTTTTATGCCTTTGTTTGATAACTAGAAAAATTTTAATACATGACAGAATTTTAAAAATGCTTTACAAGGCTATTGTAAAAAGAAATGTTAATAAATTAAGTTAAATTAAAGATATGTTAAACACAGAATATGGTAACAATAAATCAAAGTGAGAAAATAATTTTTTTTATAAGGTTACTGTAAGAATAAAATGTTAATAAATTAAGCTGTTTTTATGCATTTAAATAATTAGACATGATAAAACACAGAATGGGGTAACAATAAAACAAAGTGAATATAAATAAAACATTTCAAGATCCTAAACATCATTTATGTTACATTTTTAATATTTATATTATATATATTTAATACATGCTTCTAGTAGTGTCACACAATTAATTGCGATTAATCGCATCCAAAATAAATGTTTTTGTTCACATAATATATGTGTGCACTGTATATATATATATATATATATACAAACACATGCATGTTTATATATTAAATATATTTCTGTATAACATTTAAAAAAATAAAAATTATATTAATGTATATACACACACACGTAAATATTTTTGAAATATTGAATTATATACACATAATAAATGTACACAAAACACACACACATTTATTATGTAAACAAAAACTCTTACTTTGATTGCGACTAATCGCAATTAATCGTTTACCAGAACTATTTTTGAATAATGAAATAGATTTAATCATTAAAAAGGAGTCCAAAATTTAAATAAAAAAAAAAAAAAAAAAAACAGAAGCCAGAACAATTACAATTTGTGAAATAATAAAAACACATTTCTACAATAGGTGGATCCCTGACACTCAGCTGTGAATGACTGATAGGGAGGAGTGGTGGGAGTCCGAAGCGAGGTGACAGCGGATTCCACGGATTTCATTTCCTCTCGCTCTGTTCAATCATTTAGCGGCGTGCGTTCCAAAAGGTGAGCGAGTGTCTCGGGTTCCGCATGCAGATGAGGCCGAGGGGTTCAGCCAGAGGGGAGCGAGTTGGATTGGGGACTGAACGGAGGTTAACCGCTCACTGTTTCAAATCAGTCACTCTCTCTTTCACCGGGTCCCCGCTCGGGTTTCTAGCGTCGCGGAAAAGAGGGGGAAAATGTCTAAAATTACAAACTCCCCTCTGTTCATCACAGTTTGATGTACTATTAAAAGTGCAGCTATTTCGAGAGGGAAGTTCCCAGAACTTCTCAAAGTGGGAGGTGAAAAGCTCTCCAAAGGTGTAATCAGAGGCAGAAATGAGAGGGTTTAAGTCATACTCGAGTTGTATTTTTCTTTTTTCGACTTTTAGCAGCTTAGCAGCCTCAAAGCACCACGCTCTTCCTTTGTCACATTCCTCAAAGCCGTTTAACCGCCAAGCGTGGCGTGGTGCGAATATCAGCAATAGGAAAACCACAAAAGCAAAGTGTTGTGCACATATCAGCTTCGATTAACTTCAGCAATACAAGTTTGACTCCCAGCGATTACGCTCTGGGTCAAAGGCATAAGAGTCACCGCCTGCCCTTGACCCATCTAGCATGCACGCAACTCAGAGACATCCGCTGCATCCCCTAAGCCAGTCTCTTCACCGAGAGCTCCTGATTGGACATTTTATCCCCAGAGCAATCACACCCCTGCCAGCATTCTCAAACGTCCTTCTCCACAGGAAAACTGTGGCCTCACTATGGCTCCTTTACGTTAGGATTCACTCATAACCGGCAAACGCAAAGACGGTTGGTTAATCATTCTGTGTTTAATAGTAAAGACAGAGAGAGGCGTATCAGGCTAATCAGTGCAAACTAATCAAATTAAAACCCAACAGTGTGCAATCTATAAACACAGTGTATTCGGTCCACGAGATTCTTTGAGGTTCATTCTCGAAAAGACAGACAGATTGACTCTGTGTGAATTGGCCATCAAAGCCACCCCATTGCGACTGAAATGAAATTCCCAATTAAGCCTTTAATACGTGTCAAAACACATTAACTTGGCCTTAGCTCTCGCAACATCTTGTACTATAAAAAAAGCAATGCAAAGTCCAACACTTACAATACAGTAACCGTCGCTCTCACGGGTCCAGAACTCTAACCGCGCTCCAAACTAACGATGTCATCCCCGAAGATGATGGCCTGATATCAGCACAGCACATTAAATCACACAGGCAATGGAGTTTAACGGTGTCAGACAGAGTAAACGTTACAGCGCTCTCGCCTGCGCAACGAGAGCAAATAGGTAAATGGTTGGTGCTAATTACAGCTGACAGATCACTGGAGTGTGTTTCAGAGAAGACCAAAGGGTTAGGATGAGGTACAGAAGCACAAATTGATGAAAACACACTTGCACACACACACACGCAGCATTCACAGAAACACATCGATAATGCTTATTCTGTGGTCTGGGGACATGCATGGCAGAGTTTAAATAACTTTAATGAACCTTATCTGGTCAGAATTGGAAAAAGAAGCCCACACAGGGCAGCATTTATCAAGCAGACTTAGCCCCAGACAGATATTTAAGACTCTCTAACTGTGTACTTCTAGGGAACTTCTAAGGCAGCAAGAAAAATGACTGGATTGTAACTGTACTGTGAATGCTGGACTTTGTACAGAATTGTGCACAAATGACTGATTTGGAACATTCTGCATTGGCAGAGCAACAGAAAAATCAGACGGGGAACTGGACTCACAATTGATTTTAGCATATCTACTTTTAATTAGACTGTTCTGAAATCTTTCAGATTTATTTTTTTTCCACTGAGCTCTGCATTTTGCACTTGCTGACTTAGAGTTGGGCCAAAATAGGAGATAATCTAAAAGGCATTGCAATTAATGTGCCTAGCTTTTTAAAAATAGCCAGCACGATACCTTAAAATGCTGTCTAAGTAGGTAGCTTGCTCGGTTTCAGAGCAAGCGTGTCATAGGACGGCAGGGGTTCTGTCTCGGTCTTCTTGTTTTTTTATGAGAGCACTCTGGAGCGTCACACCATTTGTCTCCCAGTTGCTTCCAGGAAGCAGTTTATAAATACACTGCGAGTCTTCCCACAATTATTTTATGACATAGTGAGTTTCACGAGACAACTGACAGACTCTAGACACACCAAGTCGTTTCCCCTTTGTTTCTCTTGGTTTGTTTCCCTCACTCTGAGTTTTTCAGAAAGATTCGAGAGGCTTAACACCAGCACACTGGGAAAGAGTTGCTGCTTTGTGCTGCCGTGTCAAGTGTCTTTCTCTGTTGTAATTCTTAAAGGGCAAAAGATAAGGAAAGTTCACTGGAACTGTCTCTCTCTTTTCCTTTCCCACTCGCGATCCTCTCCACATCCCTCTGGGCCCATTCGAACAAGCAGCGGTGGAAAGCGGCCTAAAACAACACGCAGTGGAAAAGGTTTTCAGCAAGTTAATTACAACAGGGTGAGGGCTGTGAAAGGCCGCATTGTTTGTGTCAGGGCCAGTCAGCATCAAAGGACTGATTCAGACGCGTTCGGCTCACCTCAAACCCCGCTGGGCTGGATGTCGTACCACGTTAAACGCCGGCCTTAAAGACGCCCTCGTGGCTGTTTGCTGTTTTTCTTCAAAGTGATGAAACAATATTTGGAGTAGCAGAATAAACACGATGAGAGGTAATGGGCCAGAGGGGAGGAAGGGCGTCATGCCGCTCGGTTCGGTCAACAGTGCTCTTGTTTGGTGCGTTTACAGAGTCCGCTGACCTTCAGGGAGGTTATCTTTAGGTGGACCTTTAGCCTGCTTGCTTCTACCAAACACAAAAGGAGTCAGATGATCAGGAAATGACATCAAGAGCATCCTAAGCTGGAGCTGGCAAACAGTCTGTCGTCTGTGGTTGCATATAGCATGCGAGCCTCCCCGGAGTGGACTGTGGGCAGCGCCATATGTAATGGAAACCAGACTAATGATACAAACAACAAAAACAAAGAGAAGGAAAAAGCTGAATGTCATTAAAAGATGCATGCTTGTCTATGCTGGGAAAGGGCCTGTTTATGCTCTCATTTCATTCTAGGGGCAGCAGTTACGTCCGTGGAGCACCAGAAACTATGTGAAAACACAGTTGTTCTTGTTTTTCCTCTCGACGTGGCACATTTGCAGGCACGCCGTGCCTCATACTGTGAAAAGCAATTTGTGCATGGAGGGGGTCGTACCTGAGGCCCAATTACCTTATCATAGACAATAGCGGCTGCTGCGGAAAACTTGGAGTTCTTGGGCAAATTGCTCTATGGTGATTCCCTTTCAATTTTCTTGCCTATGATGACCCATTTCCTGTTAAAACAGGAAGTTAAGGCAGGACATAAGCAATAGCTGGTGCTTTTCAGGCAGAATTAGTGGAGATGTTCTCGTTCTAGAGACAAAAATCTACATACGCCACAAACAAGACACAAACGCAAGTCATAGATGTTCTGTCCATTTTCCTGGAACAGAAAGAAAGTAAATTGGTAATACTTTATTTTAATGGTCACCTTGACTATAAACCCCAGTTATTTCATACTGTCGCTCAAGTCTTACCAATATAAAAATTATAATTCAAGTTTATGTGGAGCACTACTTGTGCACAATGCACATTTCTTAATATTAAACCTAAAATGTTCTTTAATCTCGCTGCTGATGAGGATTGTATGATCCTTAAATAATAAGGTCTTTAAATGCAAGATATTTAAAGTGTGCCTGAAGTATACTTGCGATAGCTCAACTTTAGCACAATCAGATATATTTCAGTATATCTTTAGTTGGTCTTCTTATACAATTAAAGTGCATTAAGCACAAAATTAGTTGTTCCAATTTAGCAGACTTAATAAAAATACACTGTACTTTTAGTAAAGCACATAATATATAAATGTATTTGTAGCATACTTAGAATGAAATGAACGTATACATTAAATCCATTTCAGTATTTTTTTTCCCCCTAGCTTACAAGTAACTTTGCACGATGACAATTTGCAAAGGGGTGTTAAAATTTCCAAACACCAAGAAGTACTTTTGGAAACATTTTTGGGAAACTTTTGGAAAGGTTCAGGAAATTTTACAACACTCTGCCACCCTAATTCTAGTAACAAAGTCAGCAAGTGGAGCATTAAAATAAAGTGTAACCTGTGAAGGCGCATGTAAGTGTTTATGAGTACGCTAGCATATAGATGTCAGCCTCAAAGCTACAGGCCCAGGTTAAATTGTGTTTTTAAAGATGGTCTGTTAAATAAACTCTTGCAATATTACAAAACAACCCCCCCCACACACACACACACACGCCACGGTCGAAAAACATAAGAGCAGCGGGTCACGACTGAACAGATGTCTGGAATAAGATATGACAGCGGGCTACAAGAACAAAAAGCATTGCATGTTCTGCATCAAACGCACTGCCCGGTGTGTTCTTTAGATGCCACAATCAAAGGACAAATGATTAAACTCGCCGTCGCCCCACTGTGAGTAGGCCCGGGGTGTATTTGGGGATGTAATTACAGGACTGGAGACTGGGTTAGATCACGCCGGAGGAGTTTTCCTCTCTGGCACTCACCTGCATCACATTAGAAGAGATGAGAGAGCGCAGGACAGGGAAATGAAACTGTTTACCCAAGAGTCACTCATCAGTAAATCAATGCTACAGAGGGCGGCCCATGGGTTCCTACAGGATATCCTGACTGTATAGATACAGGAGCCTGCTGTGTGTGACCTGAGGTGGCTGCTTTTTAAATAGGAAAATATACATGCATGCTTTTACCTTGTGATAATAGACCACAGCCGTGACTGCCTACTGTTTCAGTGGCCTGGATTTTAGAAGTATATTCACTTTTTCCATTTGCTTTTATTTATTTGTTTTTTGAGGGGAAGGGCAGATATATTAAGCAGGTTTCCAAATAACTATGTATTTATAACACACGCGACAAGCAGCCTTTTGCTTAAGTTTTAAACAACTAGAATATGATTATTATTCATGGGCATTTTATGGGCAAATTAACAACTAAAGTGCATTTCCTAAAGTGGATTTAAAAAGTTGAAACTTTTTTTTTATTTAATTAAATATAAAAAATAAATTCTAATAAATTAAATAATAAAACAAAAGTAAACAAATAACAAAAAATAAACAAATAAATAAATAAGCAAATTTAAACAGATTTTTTTGTGAATCCCTGTCCTAAAATAGCGAATTATCTTATGTAATCACTTTTCAAAAGTACTTTCTAAATGAACAAACACGACAGCTGTCTTTTAGACCGTCCAATGCTAGCGGATATTAGGCAAACAGCGAGTTAAACTTTTTACGACAAGAAAGACTGCAACCACAACCCTGCATGGATCTTGTTCGCACTCCAACAGCAACTTCTCAGGGATCATTCTAAAGTTGAAATCACTTTGACGTAGGCCTTTCGAGCCAAAGTGCTAATTTGAAGAAAAAATCTGGAGCGCTTTAACAAATTAAGCACTCTCATCTTGCATAAATTAGGCAAAATATTTAATAAATGAACACACGGGCGAGGGCAGCTGCCATGTGAAACGTTTTCACATCAACATCAAGTTTGAATTTAAATGCACGTACAGTGTGAGATAAAGCTCTTCCAGCCCGCTCATGACGAGCCAGCTTTAACGCTGCCGTTAATGTGCTTAATTAGCCATCAGAAAACGGAGGTGGCTCAGGAAGGGGCTTTGAATAGGATTACAGGAGACTAACATCACTCAGAAGCGCCGGCGAAAACAAACACGGCTTTGAAGGCAACGTCCGCCCGAAAGGGGTCCTGGACTCGGCCGGCGCACCTGACAGAGAGGGACACGGATACCGACAGAATAAACAGCAGGATTAATGTCGTCCCGAGCGGATCTCTCCCACGGATGCTCCCCTTTTCTCCCGCTGAGGGATTATCTGTCAGAGCCCGGCTGAATCACCGCTCTAGACACCCTCGGCTGTCTCTGGTCGTTGGCACGGCTCTCAGTCACAGTGCTCACTGCTTCTCCAGGCCAGATCGGTTTATCATTAACCCGCCCCACCGGTGAGTAATGCGAAGTAGACAAGGACGATGACAAAACGACCTTCTGTCTGTGCGCGAGATGCTCGACCACCCCTACGCTGCATATCTGATGACCCCCCATCCCTGACAAATCCGCCCCCGGGGAGCATCCCAGACACGGATACCCCTGTCCGTCGTAATTGATCATGGGACGTCAGCTGGCAGGTAGAGCTGTGAAGAAAGAGGCTGGGGAGATAATGATTTAAGTGACTTTGTAGAGGTCAGAGGTTCGAGACGGAGGTCGCGGGGGACTCTTGTTTGCTTTACTTCGTCAGTGCTTTTGTTCTCTGCAAGTATCGACAAAGAAATTCTGCTGCGGCAGAACTGCGCTTCAGCCCATCATTATAAATCAGCCTGTTAAGAGTTATAAAATTTTAAAGAGCTGCTCTCTGGATTCACTCAGGGGTCTCCATTAAAGAGACTGAAACGGATGACGGCCAACATGGCAACAAAGCGAGCCACACGTCTCTTTCTGAATTACCTAGCAACTCAAAATACACTCCATTTACTTTCTTAATAAAGCTTCCTGCTATTGTGATTGATTCATCAACGCGTGTTGTTCTAAAGAGAAAATGGGTCTTCATAACCTTTTATTGAAATATAAAAACTCAATCCACCTCTGAGTGCAGGTCCTATTGGTCTAAATAGGTCATTTTAGGTCTTATAGAGAGGTTTTACACCATACAGTCAATTCCTGATTGCTAAAATCAACATTTGAATATCATGAGCACATCAAATCACAATAAAATGGGTGTGAATACCATTTCAACGTGGCTAAACATAGCCTTAGAGTACCTCGAAGTGTTACAACATTACTTTTTTTGTGATATTACAACCGATATATCATTTAAAAGCTTAATTTAAAAAATCAAGAGATTAAAATATTGCACTCAATCTCATTTCAGTAGTATAAACTAGAAAAAGATAAGGAAACTTCATAAAGCTAAAAGCAAAACATGTTTCATTACAGGAACAAAACCAATTTAAATGTATTACAAGGTGATTTTAACAATTTAATGGGTATTTTATAAATGCAGCGTATGTGGAAGGGTTATTATAGTTAACTAAAACCATTAAATAACCTTTTTTTTTTACTTGAAATAAAATGTTAACTGAAATAATAAAATACATATTTTATTTTAGCTAATTACCAAATAAACATTTTCATTTAGTAGCTTAAAAAAAAACACACACACACAAAAAAAAAATTACAAAAATTTAAATGAAAAGAAGAAAATATAAAAATCTAAACTATTGAAACTATTAATAAAAATTCTAACTATTAACAAAATCTTTAACACATACTAAAATAACACTTGTGTATGACCTGAAAATCCCTGTGAGTGTATTATCATAAATCATAAATTTATGACATGTACATTATTTGAAAGCTTTAAGATTCAAGAGATGAAAACATAAATCTAATTTCCGTAAGATTAAAATGCATGACACTAAGAACAAAACCCAGGGATTGTTACTGCAGTGTTTGGAGGCGTCCCTAAACTAGCAACCATTTTGGCAAGCTCTGAAAAACTGTAAGGCCAGGAACACGTAACCGGATCTTTGCCACAACGTTGTTTCTCACAGAGAATCTCTCATCTGTCGGTCGAATGCATAGTAAGCATCATGTAAAATGAGACGCAACGATCCAGTGATTGTATCCCTCCATCCCCCCCGCTCGACGCTGTACATACACATTAACCCCACTAAACGCATTCCTCCATCTACATGCCCAAAACCACTAAAAACACAGGAAACATGAAAAATCTCAGTGTGTGACAAATGCATGGCAGGCTGTAATTTTTTGTATGATAAAATACTTGCTCAGAGTAAATGCTTGATACTCGTTACGACACATAGCTTTGGATAAAAGTGTCTGCTACATGCATGCTGTAAATAAAGCACTGCAGCCATTAGCACTGTAAAAATTATTATCTGAAGCTGTAAAGGTTACTTGGGTCTGTTTTGTGTTTGCAGTTGATTATTTATGATTATTTTATTTATTATAAGCATTTTATTTGAACTAGTTGCCAATGAAACAATTTCTCATTTTTGTTTAGTGTAACTTTAAAATCTTACATTTTAAAAAATGCAAAATTACTAAAACATGAAAAACACGAAAATTCAAACCATTAAAAATGCTACAGTTTCTCAGTGATACTAAAACACTGAATTGCCTTATTTTTACTGTGGTTTAAAAATGACAAAATTTACAAGCAATATATTAAAAAGTTTTAAAGAATCAATTCTTGATGGATAAAAATGAACAATATTGTTTATTATTAATCATCTTATTTCACACATCTCAGGAATAAAATGGGTTGCCAATGGCATTTCATGACATCTAAATTTAGTTTTTCTACAAAAATGTCAAATTCATTTCAGACTGTTACTTGCTATTTTAAATCCACCAGCAATTTCTGTCTCAAAGTCCTAGAAAGGGTGTTGGATAAAAACTTCAATTATTTTCTTTGCAAAGCAATTTTGGTGACACTCGAAATGACACACTTCACCTTTAAGCATACAAACCACTTTACAGAAAGAGGCAGGAGAGATCTAATGACGTCAAACAGCTATTTTCAAAGTTGGAGGGGGAAAAAAAGCCCAGAAAGAAAGAGTCTTTCTCTAAGCAGCAGTGAGAAATGAGAGCAGGAGATTATAAGCCTGGTGTGGTTCTCCGGCATATTCTTGGCTGGAGAATGAAGACAGATAGCAAGGCATGAAGGGCTAGAGAAGCCGGAGGGGAGGGAGGAAAGAGAACGACTGAGAAAAACAGGCCACGCTGTTGGGCGTGGAGCACAATAGGGATGAAATATGGTGGCGAGCAGAAAGATGCTGATTAGTGGAAGGCTTCCCGGGAAAGATCTACCAACCCGAGAAGTGAACTCCCCCTCGCAAAGACGCTTTCCGTGGCCGCCAGTGGCTTCGGGGGAGATTTTCGTCCCGCGCTCCATCCTTCTATCCGGATTGGCCCTTAATCTGGGTATCGGGAGCCTTCGGGGCCGCGGAGGCTGCGATTAACGACGGCAGGGAGATTGTATGTTCCTAATAGTTACAGCCTCCAAGTGGTGTAACGCAATTACAGAGGCTGCAGAAGAACAGCTAATGTGCATGCAACGAGCAGCCTGATATGGATCAGCTATTGAGTTGGCTGTTTTTAATTCACTTTCCAGCACAAAAACCGGGGCATTAGTTAGATTAGATGGGCCTCGGACGGGAGGGGCGACTGAGGCCCGGCGGAGGGCAAGTGAATTTGTTTAGTGCCGCCTGTCAATTACCATCTCAAACCTTCTGCTGAACGGTTATTTATCTTCAGAGGTGAGGGGAAGGGAGAAAAGACTTGACAGGACAAAACAAGGCCCGAACGCAATTAATAAAGAGACTGTCCATTGACGAGGGCTACTCACGACCATAGGCAAAACCATTTGGGTTATGACCATCAAAATGATGTATGAGGCTACACCCGAAGCTGCCACTTTAATATATTCTGACCGGAGCAGAAAAGTCTGGGCAAGTGCAACGGTCCAGGACAATAAGCAGACTATAAGTGCTTGAAAGGTAGCAAAAGTGTAGCTCAATTATGAATAAATGCTAGTTCTGCTTATGGAGAATAAGAATACGGTGCAATGTAGACGGATGCAAGGAAGGAAAAGGCAATCAAATTAAAATTAAATAAAATAAAAATTATATGGCTATAAGAATATTATACAGGATTATTGCAGCTCTTAAGAAAATAATGCAATAGTATTAAAAACAATAAAACCACATTATATAGAAGTATGTATACAATAATAACAATTTTAATAAAATATTTATTTTTTAAATAAAAATAAGATCTCATATATATGCCCATTGAGAAATATATAAAAAAAAAATCAAAATAAAAGTTTTTCTTTACCTTATATACAGTATGTGCTTGTACTGTGTTTATTTATTATGTATATACACACAAATACAGTATATATTTTTAAAGTATTTACATAATAAATATATAAATACATTTACTTCTTATATATAATTTATATATAAAATAAACAACATATATATATTTTTTAAATATATAGATGCATGTGTTTGTATTTATATATACATAATAAATATACACAGTATACACAAATATATTATGTAAAAAAAAAAATGCAATTTTGGATGCAATCAATTGTGATTAATCATTTGACAGCACTAATATGTATATAAATATAAATATGTTATGCCTACCGAGATTGATAAAACTGCATATTATCTATATGAAGAGAGTAAAAGGCTGTAAGTGCAGTATGCAAAAAAGAAAAGGTAGTATGACAATATATTATGATGATGTCATCACTGTTTGTGAGAGCTGCAAATCAATAGGAAATGCAAGTCAGAGTTGTTAAAAAACGGCAGTTCGACTGAGGTAATTGCGAAAAAGACAAATAAAAATAAGTAAGTGGAATTTCAATACAGTGCTCATATGAGAGTCACAATGTAGCCGGGAAAATTAGCGAGCGCAGCCCACAGAAACGCACAGATGAGTCGGGCGAGTTTTAGATTCTGCGACCAGCTGAGAGAATGAAAACGAACAAATGATCAAAAAGCGCCGCGCCGTACAAAAAAACAATGCTGCTGAAATCTGCATATGGCCTACATTTCTTTGTTTTGAGCACACTTTAAAACAGAAAAAACCTTCATGACTTTGTTCTTTCACAGAAACAATTATTTTATGAGCGTGGAAAACCATTCAGATCCAAACCCACGGCAAATGGAAACACTTGAAACGTTCACCTTAGGGGAGGCTGGGAAAGGCCATGCGAGACCCTAGTTAACAAATCATTATCTGCTTCATCTCTTCCATATCTGGTGAGAAACTCGAACCGGCGCTTTCCTCCCCCCCTTCACAAAACGGCTCTTACAGCACATTCAGCTGGTTAAATAGAAAAGAAAATGGGGCTACTGTTTTCACCTACAACCCACACGCACACATAATCGCAACAATATGGGGGAAAAATCCAGGCACGCCAGCTCAATGATATAAAGTTACTGTGGCTGCGGGGAAAATGCTTTTTATCATTTGCAGATTACACAACACAAGGGACTTTTCTGTAACCCCGAGACCACCGGGACGCAGACAATGAGCGACTGTGACTGATCTGAAGTACACAAATCACAAACTATCCGTCACAGACTCGCAGTACGTCAATGCGCATTTGGCTACTGCGCTCCGGAACCTGAAGAAAGACCAGAGGAAGGTAAAGAGACGGAGATGCGAGGGCAGAGCAGACAGAGCCTCAGGAGCACTTGAGACGAAACGACGGCGCTCAATCTCTGAGAAAGCCTGGTCTTTTATGCATCAGTCAAGCCTCTGGTTTTTGGTCTAACGGTGACCCTCTCTGAACAGTCGACTCCTTTCTGATAAAAACAGCTCTTGAATGTCACTCATTTCTATTTCGCCGGGTGTTTACACTCTTGAGAGTCTGGGCAGAGGTTGTAGAAACTCTATCCAGTGTTCTGTCAGGCACAGCTGAAAACAAACGAGAGAAAACACAAGCTAGAAAGTAAATATTCATGCCCATATTTCAAGTGCCTACGTCGCTAAAATTCAACCAGTGTGGAAACAACTGCCAGAATGAGAAATCAGCTGAAACCAGACGCGGCCTGTCCCTGCTATTTCTTGCGTTCCTACTAAACACTGCACAAAAGAGATCAGATTTCCACAAAATCATTTGCACATGACAAGGAGGGGATGAAAAAGGAAACATGTATATGTGCAGGGGAGAAAAGCGAGCTTTTGTGCTATTGTTTTACAGACTTGGGGTTTTGATTTCCATACACAAATAAGAAGAAAAAGAAACAAGCTAGAGAAGAGGACACTATATATATATATATATATATATGGATATGTATAAAAATACTTTAATATATACATACATTTCAGGGGTATTTTATGGAGATAGAATTGTTTCATAATTTTTACATTTTCAAAAGCTTTTTTAAAACCACATCGACAAAAAAAATCTGAATGGCTTAAGTAGAAGGTGGGTGGAGTCCATCCATTTGTGGATTAGTGCGAGTTTGCGAAATGTTTCAAAATCCACAAATACGCGCAGCGATCTACAAATGCACTTGTCATTTTGAAAGCTCTACGGAACAATGGTTTCCGGGGCAGCATCGGACTTAAGCCCCCAAGGAAAAACGCGGAAGTGACCAATTGTAAGGCAAAACGTGATTGAAATGTGAACGTGCAGCGATTTGTCAGCGCCACCTGGCCGGTATCTGATTGGCTCAAGTAGAAAGTGGGTGGAGTCCGTCCATTTGTGGATTAGTGTGTGTCTTTGACGATTGAAATGTTTCAAAATTCACAAATACAAGCAGCGATCCACAAATGCACAGGACGCGATTCACATATAAATGCCAGGCAAAGTTGTGTTTGTAGAATTTAATAAATATTTGTGCGTATTTGTGATATTTGCAAATCTAATTTTACTTATCTGTAAATAAAATTCACATTTGTGGAACTCTAAGATTTATTTTGTGAACATGCTTGTTCACTTTACATTTATTTATGGATCATAATATATTTATTTGGAATCATGAAACAATTTTATCTCCATAGTATTTGTCTTTTAAAGAGTTTTATGCACACCAAAAAATAAATAAAATATTAAAATAGCTAAATAAATAATAAATATATAAAGTAAATTATATAAACATATATTTGAGAGGGGAAAAAAAATTGTTGTACCTTTAAAGGTAAGTTTTTGAAGTTCTTCTGTGAATGTGTTAAATAATTGAATGTGTGAATGTGTATTAAATAACACTAGATTTTAACTTGAGGCAAAACAGCTTCGCGTTATGCAACACTTGCATGCAAAAAAATACTTGAAGAAAAAAAAAAATCTGACACTGTTATAAAACAGCACAAAAGTGTGAACGCTCATCATAAATCTATATTAATGCAGCAGTTGTGCAGCTGCAGACATTAGACTGCTGAATCTCTCTTACAATGTGACTTGAGGTTTTAATTTCCATATATATATATATCGAAACTGGAGAGTTTGTGCTATCCTGCTCTCCCTCTTCCTCCTGTTTACTCCTCTTCCTTTCTGGCCCAAATTGTTGCTTTTGTTGGCGCTGAATTCAGTGCTGGAACGCAGCGGTACAATAAAACATTTCCCTCACAACAACAACGATAAAGCACAAAAATGTAACCAGTAAAGTGTAGAACTTTTGCAGTTTTATTAAAAGAACAACCGTGCAGAGATTTACTGACGTGTTTCTCACAAACGCGAGAGGTAAAGATGGGCGGCGGGTCAAATTTATGTGCACGGCTACTGAAGGAAAGCATTCAAGGGCCCGTAACTCAAACCTGACAATAGCAGCGGCGTTCTGCACTTCACACTCGCCAACGAGAGAACCGCTGTTCCCTTTAAAGAAGACGCTGGTCCAGCGCCAGCCAAAAACTGGCAGGGTCACCCGGCGCCCCTCGGCCAGGAATCAATACGTTCCCTGAGTCGTGGGTGAATCCCTGCGTTTGCGTGAGAGTGTGTTAGAGAGTAGTTAATGCAAGGCGAATCAGCCAGCGCTCATTACAGCAGAGTTTATGACCCCTGACTGACAGAGAGAAGCCACCAACTGCATCCTGCAGACAGACAGAGCTAAAAATGTCACCAGTTAATAATGAATGCACAGGCACATACACATTAACAAAGTATGGCAGCGACACTCGGGTGGGCGGCATGAGTAATGCTATATCATACTATATCAGCACATGACTGCAGAGTTAATTACACAGGAATTTTGATAACAAATGAGTCATTTATAAAATAATAATAGCATTTTTCTAAATATTTCCAGTGAATAAAATGTTTTATATATTTTTACTTTATATAAAACCTTTGATCAAAAAACTAAATTATTTCTACATGCATGAGTTAATTCAAAAAAATTATGTTATATTATATTATATTATATGAACATTGTCAGAAAGAAAAAAGGACTTTTAAAGGTACAATTTTTGCTACTTTTTTCAGAGAATATATTATATTATATTCAGCGTTTTATATTTAATTCATTATTAAACAATATAAAATAAATCAAATGCCACGTTATATCATATAGCACGTTTCCCCTTTTTTCTGAGAATGCAATATATTAAATATTAAACATAATAAGCTTTGCATTATACATATCCTTTAAAACTTCTAAAGTAACATATTCTAATCAGCAAATAAAAAATGCATAAAAGTCTGAGTCACATTTCAAAATAGCACAAAACTGTGATTTAAATCTATATGAATGCACCAGTTGTGTAAACACACCGTCTCACCTCCACCCATCCCTAACTAACAGCTCCAGAACTACCTCAGAGGAAAGCTTTTGTACAAGAAGCCAGAAATGGCTGCTCTGAGCCAGCCTGTTGTCAATAACACAAAGTCACTTTTCTGGTCCCTGTGCAATGCTGACTCTCCACTTTATCCAGCCCCTCGCCACTTCCATTACGCTTCCTATCACTTTAGACGAGGATATATTATTTATCTACTTCCCTGTCTATGTTTGGAGGTCTTCGTCGGGGGCGGTAAACTTCTTGTTGTTGTTTGGGAATGTTCCCATCGTACGAAGTGCCCACAGGAGACAGGATTTTCATATCGCCCTCATTCCAGTAGTTTTATTTTAATGGTTTTTTTTAAATGGCCGGATTTAATCAGAGGATTCCGACCTAACGTTTTTCCTCTGCTTTTGCATCCCGGACGTTTTTTACTACGTGGCAGCAAAGAACACAATTTAATGCAGTTTTGGGGCTCGTCGTTTGGCCCACCCGCTCCTCATCGAGGGTCCTGTGATTAACGATGTTTAAGGCTCTCAATGGACACCTTCTCTTGTCTTTGCACTTCATCTCAACGCCCTCCATTCTCACATGGCTGTGGTGATGTTGTGGTAAGCTTCTCCCGGCGGGTTCGACGGCATCAGGTCATGCAGAAAGCCTTCATTAAGGAGACTTACTACTGTACGATTCTCAATCGGGCTCCCACAAAATTAGCCCCAGCGAGGATGGCCCAGTTAAGCACTCGCGGCTCGCTGGACCCTAGGGAAACGGGCCTGGAGATGTGACTGAACATGAAAGTGCTGAGTTTGGGTTTACGGAGTGTGATATCACACGCACATAAACTAATGGTCCGACCACAGAGCAACTGCTTAGACATGGAAAACAGAGACAAACACGCAGCAAGATTAAGAGAAGCACGAGGCCCACTTTTGCATTTGAGAAAACAGAACATGCGAGAAAATGAATCAAGGCCAAAAGTAGCACAACGCAGATAAATTCCCATTACTTTGTTCTGCGCTACATATTCTAGGCACGGATCACACAATATGCGGCTCTAATTTAGCACCTCATTTAACCGGCCGAAAAAACAACATTAGACATTGACATTGTGACACGCACTCACTGAAGCTTTCCCGTAACGGTTAAAACTCTGCTTGGCAGTTTTGTAGATAACTAAAAAGAAGAAATATGGGGGGAATTATCCAGAAGATTGATTCTGGAGAGATGAATGCCTGCTATTCATGCATCTTTATCTGACAGGGCTTGTGCTCTCCGGGCCTTGGGTTTAGTTATTCTCTCTGACAAAACATGTTTGGGCCGGGTTGAGGATGTGTCAGGAGGCGAGCGCTTCATCACTGTCTGACGGGGAACTGATAGGCTACGCCATCCAGACGCGAGGATCAGTCTAAAAGCCCCAAATGGAGAATGATAACCTGCTGAATTCCTCCTGTATGGGGTCTGTCTGACGCCAGGCCCCTCTGCTCATTCACTCACATGTGCTTCCTTAACATACTTTCCAATCGTAAACTAAAGAGTTTTTGTTAATCGAAATGAAGCTGAATTAAAATAGAAACGTTAGATAGAAAATAGAAAGTGGTGCTTTGCCAACAGACAGAAATAATTAAATGGAATCTAAAAATAAAAATAAAACTGTAGTAAAAATATAAATTAAACCTAAAAAGTAAAATAAAACAAAGAATTACAAAAACACAAAGCAAAATTACTGAAAATTAAGAATGAATGAAAGAAACTACTAGCTAGCCTAATGCAACATATTAATTAAATATTTAATATGAATAATAACAATTCATGTCGTACTGTGCATAATTTGTGTATATTATATTGTGTATAAAATCTTCGAAAAAATTATAAATTAAAAAAAAAAATAAATAAACTTTATAAAGGTTTATAGTCCTCCACACTAACAAACATTTACTAAAAAATATATATATTGCTAGATCCCAGAATGCATTGTATCTTACTGTAATTACTAATAATTATGTGGCAACTGTTAATCAATAAAAAAAACACTTTAAACAAATTTCACTTAGAAATTGCTAGTAAATTTCACAAATACTAATACACATTTAACTTAGGAAGTTTAGAAGTAGAAACACTGAAGTAGTATCTCTTGTAAAACGTACTCCAATCATTTTATTTACAGCCTAAGAAATCATTTCAGCTAAACGCAATGATTAAACATGTGAGGAACTCATTGCTAAGTGTTAAACAAAGTTCAATAGATGAACAAAAATTACGTTTTCAGTTGTTAGCGGAGTTAACTTCAATTGACTTTTTTTTCCTTTTTTTTAAATTAGGTAGCTTTTTTACATTGCAGAAATAAACTGGTTGTGAATGACATTTCATGTTGACTTTAACTAAGTGCTCCTCTGCTGCCCACGAAGCACCTGTCCATGATCATGAAAACAACTGCAGGTCTGTGCATTAAACTTCAAGTAAGATTAAGCTTAAACGGGGGGCCTGGGCTGAGGCTGCGTTTCTCTAATGACCCGTCATGAAACAGACCCTTCAGCCCCCTTTTGAGCTCCGACTTTATAGCCAAGTCAACAGTAGGACTTACATTGACCTCTTATCATCTCTGGCTGCAAGGAGCCTTTAATGGAAAGCAGAATCCAGTGAAAACCTCAAAGTACCAAGTAAATGTATGTTCTTATTTAAGCCCCATAAAAACAGGAAAGCACAAACATTTATCTGTGCTATGCTTTCATCTGCTGTCTGCCGAGCTAAAGAATAACAGAGCCAGGAGGCTGATAAAGTGAAGATAGGAAATGGAAACGCGTGGGTCTCATGTTCCCATGATTCCAGCAGGGCGGTGATTGCTTGTCCCGGCCTCCCTCTACGGTGAACAGCGGTGCACGGTCCTTTCATTACAGCAGACGCATGCATCAGTATGCACAACAAAAACCCATCCCATGATGCTCAATTTGGCCGGCGGTCAAGCGTTATGCATTAGCTAAGAATACTAATAATTTGGCAAATGCCATTTTAGTGGCTTTGTGGCTATTTGCAGAACTTGGATAGCATGCATTTGACACAGCCATATGCTTTCTGACTACAGAGCTGACAGCGTGTTGTACTGAGCGTTTAAGGGTTAGTAATATGATTTTCTGCTGCACTAAGTGATGATAAGAGCACTTGCTAGTAAACTCAGTTGTGCACGTTGTGAGAGTATCCCAGCAGGCTTCTTGTTTGATTGGACACCACTTTGTGCCTACAGGGAGAGCCATCACACGACAGCAGAGCTAAAAGGAAAGCAGCCGGTGTTTCTGGTGGGACTGTGTGCTTTTTATAGCCGTGCATGCAATAAGCGAAAAACTGTGTTCTGCTATTACGCCACAATGACAAGAAAAACATGCAAGAACAACCGTCCAAGATGAAATGCTTTTACTGCAGGACTTATGCTCTGTTGTTGTAGGACAAATGATGCAAGTGCTTCATTTAAGAAGGTCAGAGGTGAAGAGCGTATTTTCTGCACCACTAGATGCAGCAAACCAAATGACTCAACAAAGAATTAAGAAATGCATTAAAATGATCTGGCTTATTTTATGCATCACTGCTATTACAGTGTATTGAAAACTCTAACACAAATATATTAAACTTCTATGGAAGCTTGTCATTGAATAAGAAATAAAAATGGTAATTGCAGCTTTTTCTCACCATTCTCAGTAATTTCCTTGTAATTCTGGGAAAGTCAGAATTACAATTTAAACTTACAATAAAAAAAAAAGGTCAGAATTAATTTTTTTATTAGGTTGCGGAAACAAAACAAAACAAAAAAAAAAACACAATTCTCAGAATTCAAGACAAAATTGTTTTATAGAATCTCGTAATTACAAGACAAATTGTAAATTCAGAGTTTATACCTGATGTAATCTCCAAATACCAAGGAAAAAAAGAATTACGGGAAAATATAACTTGTGGGATAAACTCAGAATTGAACAAAAAAAGTCAGAATTGTAAGATAAAAAGTTATTTTTATTATTATTATTATTATTTTAGTCCGTAATCTATAAACTTCAGTCTGCAACTGCACTATAAAAATCATTATTGGTAAATAATGTAGATTATTAGAGTACACAAAAAAATTGGACTTGTGTGACTAGTAATTACTTGTGAAATGTATTAGCAGTTTTAAAGCCCCTTTTCTCTCAACTTTTTTCCAGTTCGGTTGGATGCTGCAGAGAAATGACACCCTTCACCTCTGACCTTCTTAAATGAAGTAAAATGTTAGTTCTGAGAATTTTACATGGCCTCAGATTGGCGCCGTTCACCAGCATGGCCAGTTTGCGGTCGAGCACATTTACGGCCGGGCGTCGTCCGCTCCCAAAAACCAAACTCTATCCTTCAAACTGTAAAAAGGGCATCACTCTCCTCTCCGTAACTGCCCTGAGTGGAAGCCCCTTGACTGGTAATAACTCTCTTCTCTCTCTCCATTTCCTGATCACAATTACCCTCTCCATGAGGAGCAGGGGCTGTAAATTACATTTCTCTGATCCTCAGCTATAATTGGACACTGAGGATTCTCCAAGCAGCAGCCTTTCTGTAAGTGGAAAACAAAGAGCCTTTGAGCGTTTGGGTTTGGATTTCACAACGCGAATCATTACATTAAAGGAGAAGCGTAACATCACTCCATACTGAAAAGCACACATGACCACGTCACCTTATTTCTACAACACTTTATATGATACAGAGCAGCTTCACGGAATTAAACAAGTAAGTAACAGAATTAATGATGCAAAAAATGGCATTATTCAGTTTTGAGTTGATTCAGTTCAATAAGTGTGTCAGTTTTGAAATTACTTCATTTCAGTTACAAGCAGCTCAACAGGAAACACAATAGTGTCAATACTCTACTCAAGTAAGATTAATATTGATTTAATCCAGTTTAACAGCAGTGTCAACGTAGAAAAATTCATTTATGAAACAAATTTGCACAATAGTGTCATTCTTCAGATCAGTTCGGTTCATATTTGATTTATCCAGTTTAATAAGTTTATTAATTATAGTGTTGTCTAACGATTAATCATGATTAATCTCATCCAAAATAAAAGTTTTTGTTTAATATACGTGTTGTCCTGTGTAAATCTATTATGTAAATACACACACATGCATGTATATTTCAGAAAAATATGTTATGTTTATATGGTAAATATTTATAAATATGTAAATATTTTCAAAATATATACAGTATTTGTGTATTTAGATATATATACATAATATACATGTGTGTACTTTGTACATTTATTATGTAAACAAAAACTTATTTTGGATGCGATTAAGTACATTGCACCATTTGACAGCACTAATCAATTATGAAACAAATATGCTCTACAGGAGGCAACAGTGTCATTATTCAGATCAATTCAGTTCAAAGTTCATTCAAAACAGTTTAATAACTCTGTTAGTGTTGCAAAATTCAACAATTATGAAAAGAATTCAATTCAGTCAATATTCAACTCAGTTCAGCTCAAAGTTGATTCAACCCAGCTTAATAACAAAATTCAACACTTATGAAATTAAACTGACTCAACTAAATTCAGTTTAATAACATTGTCAATGTTTAGAAAAAAAAATCACTTATGAAAGAAAATTGCTCTATAGAAGACAACTATCATTATACAGCTCAATTCAATTCAGTGCGTATTCAATTTTGGTAAAACAACAGTGTTGATGTTGCAGTTTAGCAATTACGAAATGTATTTGATTCAGTCATTATTCAGCTCAGAATCTAACTCAATTAAATGTTGCAAAAATGAACAATTATGAAATGAATTTGGGTTCCACTTTAAAGCAGCTCTACAAAAGAAACAATGTTGTCATTACTTAGCTCAATTCAGTTCTGTTTTCATCAATGCAGTCAAATTGATAACACTGCTGAATATTAAGTGTCTCAAACTGAGCAAACCAAAGGCAACAGTGCATGGCGAAGAACCCACAATCCATCAGCTGACAAAAGCTGTCCTGAATCAACAAAGCACAGTGACTTATGCACTAAAATTATTCAAAGATTTTGCATCCAGCTGCTTCTGCGTGAAGTGTTCATGTCACGACAGGAAAGGAGATCTGCTGACAGACAGGTCGGTCACTTCAGCAGCGGCATGCTTGTGAACTAGCCACACTTGTGCCGGGCTTCACTAATGGACTGCTAATAGAACCCAAAGCTGCACTTTGATGCTTCCCCTGTAGTTTACAGGGTGACAGTGTGTGATTAATTGCACTCACTCCACTCCCCGTCCGCTTTTTCTCTTTTTTGCTACGAATAGAGGCTGTCATTGCCATGACTTTGCTCGCTCACCTACCTGCGCAGCTGGATACGGCGCGATTCGCCATATACAAAGCCGAGCGCATACTGTAATACATCTTCTCCACAGCCGGCACGCTACGTGACGTCAGGAGAGGAGAGCTGCAACCTCAGCACGCCTTTCACAGCAATTATCACAAAAAAATATCCTCAGCACGGGGGAAGGCCAACAAACAGCGTGTAATGCTGACACCCACAAGGCGACCAAGAAGGAGTTTCTGATGACACAGTTTGGCTCGACCTTTACCTTCACCAGCACGTGATCGCATTAACTCTCATTTTCTCTTTCAAACTTAAAAAACGGCCTTACATCACGAGGGAATTGCAATACACGGTGGCGCTAGGTCATGGTATAGTAGCCATTCAGCGCACAATGCAGCCTTTGTGTTTCCAAACGTACTTGGAGAGCGACCACGATGGCTGTAACCTTAGTAGAGCCCTTGAGACCCGACCGTTAGGCAACAAGGGAAGTGCTTAGAGTAATGATGATCGCAATAACATTCTCATTTTTACACCTACCGGAGCTGCATGTGCGTCTCTTTTTGAGTTCGCTAAATATTTTCTTAAAAAATAAAAACCAGCCCCCCCCAATCCATAAACAAAGCTCAGAGGACGCATAACATGCAGAGCGAGAGGACAGACGTGGAAAAAGTGAACTCACGCTTTGACGCACTCAGCAGGCAATGGGTTTGCTTCGCTGTTTTTTAAAACAGTAATTACACATATAAGACAGCAAACAAGGCGCCTTTGTTTCCATCCCAAAAAAAGCATTGCATATGCAACCGACGGCATACAGAAAGCAGTAAAAGCGTGCAGCCTACATGAAAACAAAACGTACAAGAATGGATTATGCACATTTGGGATCTTCGCCTTTCATCAGCAAAGGATCTGCATATTCAAACAGACAGCCGGTCTACTTCAGCCCCCAAATCCACACGGCCTTCTGCCGTTAAGGCGGATGACAAGATCGTCTCCTGTCTAAGTATTATCAAGGGTCGCACAGTGCTGTTTTTTATCCCCCTCGCTCCCTCTTGACTCTCCCGGTCGCCACTTATTCATATTCAAGCGACGGGAGACACTTGTGGTGGAGATGTCAGTGATTTTACTGTACTTGATAAAGGCACTCCTTTCCTCTCTATCGCTCTCTCCTCCATTTCCAGGGCCAAGAGAACACTGGGACGAGTGGGAATTCACACACTTAATTAAAACAAGTGTATCGACAGTGAAAAATAGGGGGATCAGGAGAAGAAAGGAGTGTGAGGGAATTTTTTCCATTGCAGAGTAGCCGTAACGGCTTAAATAACCAGGCAGTTCTTCAAGCACGAAAAGATCCCCATGTGAACCGGAAACGTGTAGCTCATTAGTATCCAAAAAACCTATGGGCCATTAATTAGTCGCAAACAATGTTCTCCCTAAATATCGACTTCTTAATGGACACGAAGAGACTTGGTTTGTGTTCCCATTACAGTCAATGGCATTGGCCTCTGAGGGCTTCTGGAATCGGCCTTATGTCATCCAGAGATGCCCTTCAGACCCTGGAGCGGGATAGTTTTTCCTCAACCTTTCCTTGTTTCTCATTAACTATGCACAATTGTCGAGGGAGGTTTTGCTAGACTGGATTGGGTTTCTAACAATCCGATTCCTGGCGTTTTTGGAGCCTGAAGCAAGCAACACTTAGAAAGTAGCTTTTAAATCAGAAAGTATTATAGTGTACACAATCTAAAAGAATACAAACATTGCTATATATGTAATAATATGTATTTGGCAGAAGCAGCTTACACTGCATTTAAGCTTTCCTTTTCATTCAATGCATGCATTCATGCAAACAAACCCATGACCTTGCTGCTGATCTATTGCTTGAGCTACAGTAATCACTTTTTTAATCTAGAAATGCACAAACATAACTTCACATTTACAGTACGTTTAAGCATTTGGCAGATGCTTCTTTCTAAAGCGACGTACACTGCATTCAAGCTTTAGCATTCTCTGGGAATCGAACCCACAACCTTGCCACTGCTCTTCTGTTTGAACTAACGCTTTAAAAAGAAGCTATTAAATAATAAAGTAATATAGCATATTTTCTAGAATAGTACAAAAATTACATTTATGCATTCGGTAGATGCTTTTATCCAAAGCGACTTATACGTCGCATTTATGCTTAACTTTTTCTTCAATGCATGCATCGCCTGGGAATCAAACCCATAACCTTTCTGCTGAGCTACAGGAATAATTTTTAAAAGTAGCTTTTAAATAATACAGCAGTATAGTACATAATCTAGAATAGTACTGTAAAAAGTTCACCTTTTGTCAGTGATCTCCGAAACATACGAGATCAGCAGAATCCTTCTAAAACTGCATGTATATAAACCACTGAGGGAGGGTTGAAGTCAATGTCAAACGTGGCTCGGAGGAGATTCACAAACCCACTTGTGATAGGGAGGAGGTCTTTGTGTCATCTCTCTGTGTCAAGAACATGGCTGCCGGTTTACTTACACAACAATTATTCAGCGAAATCCTTTTAATGGAGTCCCACACTCAGCTCAGTGAACGGACACGTTCAAGAAGGCAAACGGCATCAGCTCTGGCGTATCTGAGATATGCCACAAACACAAACTTGAAAGCATCTTCAGCACAGAGAAAGCACTTTTAACTCACAACTTTGTGCCCAGAGGAAAATTCATTTAATTAGTTCATTATAATGCAATCAAAGCACGCAGCAAAAGTACTCAATAGCAAAATAACCAACATATGTATTTTACTCCTAATAGAAACAGGGAATTTGGGTAAAGTATCAATTCAAACTCTAATTAAATATAAAATGCCAGCAGCACATTCGCTTTCAAGTAATGCATTTGTCCTGTTTCTCTGATTTCCTCAAAATTTTCCCAAAGGAATTTTGGCACTTTGTAATTAGGATAATACATTATGGTTATCTACATGGTTTAATTGTGCATTATTTTCAGTATATGTTAATAAAAAATAAATAAATAAATAGTGCATTAATAAATAAGTAACAAAAAAAGGAAGTACATTCTATACTAGACCAGATTTACAGCAAAAGATGGATGTGAAAAACAACTCAGAATCAAATACTCTTATCGTTTAAAATCAGAATACTGTTCTTTAACAAGATTTCAGCATTCATAACAGGACCAGAGATAATAAGAAGCATGATAAGAAAGGTTCAGGTCTGCGCATACAAGGACAAACGCAGAAGCTCGTTTCTAACGTGAAGAAACACAAACGCGCTCCTGCTTTTCTCACGACAGACACACAGCAGCACGAGACAAAGTTTTCTCATGTAATGACCTCACTATGAGCTCATGCCTAAAATTAAGACCAAATGACAATAATCCACATAAGCGATTATTCAATATAAAGAGATTTAACCAACTGTGACAACTCTGGCTGAAATATAAACGCTCTTACACACAACTATAATAAACAAAACTACTGCAGCTAAACTACTATTAACAGTAAATGCCGCTGTTAGTTTAAATATATAAACAAATCGGATCTGGCGTGAATTAATTAACATGTTCGACCACACAAAACACAGAATTAACAAATTTATTAATCTGGCAAATCAATTTTTAGCTCTAATCTAAGCAAATGAAGGTTTTTGAGTAATTCCCATGAAGACTTATTAGCATTATTTACTGATACAGATGCTAACACCCGCGTGAAGCTCGATCGGTTTGACAACTTTTCATACGCAGATCTTAAACAATAATTTAACGAAACTTTCGCTCGTTCAGCAAACTTCTTCGATAACGATATTCGTGTGATATTGAAAGGTTTTCTTACCTTGAGCCGAACCGGTGTGGACGAGCGATAAAATAGTAAAAACGAACACAGTGATCATCTGCGCTAAGAATCCCGATCCGCCTCGTTCTCTTTTCGCAGTCTTTTTACTTCTTCCCATCATACAAACAGTCAAAAATCCGCCGGTGAGGTGTAAAATAATAATCAGAAGAGCCTCTGGAGATGTTGTTTTCTAATAAAACCAGCGGAGTCGCAGACTGTGGCGGAGAGATGATTATTCGCGGAAGGAAATGTTGATGGAATCCGTTGGTTTTTACCTCAGCGCACTCTTCTGACAGACAGCGGCCACCAACGCCCCTCAAACACAAGTGTTCGGGATTAATATCCTCAGTTCCTCCTCTCCTGGGCAGCTTTTCTCTCAAGGCTTCGCGAAACGCCGCGGATCGGCTGTAAACAGGTAAATCGGCGCTCCTGAGGTGAGTTGGTGTCTGTCAGTGAAGTTCCCTCAGCGCGCGCTCCCCGCCTTCTGATGGAGAGCTGGAGGAGCGCGAGATCCCCGCGCGAGCCGCCGGCGCTCCAGCCAATCCGCTCGCGCTCCGACTCCAGCGCGAGGAAACCCAGGTGCGGAGCGCGGAGCGGATCAATACCTGATCAGGTGGGTCTTCTTCTGGTGCAGCAGGTGGATCACGAGCTGTTCTTAGGGATTCTACTGTTATTGTGCTTCTTTGGTGGTCTTTCTGCCCATAATCTGAGCACGTACTGAGACACCTTGAATGCTGCAGAATGAAGATTATTTATTTATTTTGCAAAAAACGTCAAAAACAGGGACTTTATTTTCTGATTTTCAATGTTATTTTCACATGCCATTTAGATATTCTACTGTTATTCTGCTTCTTTCGTGATCCTATTCTACCCATAATCTCTCAGCACACTTTAAATGCTGTAGAATGGGGGTTATTTATTCATTCAATCGTTCATTCATTAATTCATTCATTCATTCAGTTCTATTAATTTATTTGTTAAGCAGGCCAAAAATAATGGTAAAACTTGTTTTGCCTTTGTAAGACTTTATTTTCAGACTTTTACATTTATTTTTCAATATTACTTTCACTTCTCATTTGAATATTTTGTTGTTCTGTTGCTTCTAGGACACTTTTCTGCTTATAGTTCAACCATAATCTCAGCACATACTGAGATACATTTGAATATACTTCAGAGATATTTTACTCATGAGAATTTCTAGGAGTGCCAATAATTGTGTCCAACATGTATTTGAGAAAAACATTTATTTCATAATGATATTTTCCTCCATTTTAAATTCTTATTATCCAATGAAAGGTTAGATTTTTGTTAATTTTGTTAATAAAATGTCAAAAGGATTAACAATGCAGATTAATTTTCACAGCCTTCTTTGATCTTATTTACCAAGGGTGCCAATATTTTTGGCCATGACAGTATATATATATATATATGTGTGTGTGTGTGTGTTTATTTTGCAATGTATTTTTATTATGATTTATTTATTTATTTTACTATTTTTAGACCTTTTACATTACTTACATACTTTATTATTTACATACTTTATTTTCTTAGGATCATAAAGGAATACTGTAGAATGAAACTAAATATAATTTACGTTTTTTATTCATTTTGCAAAAAGAAAGGCTAGTAAATTAAGAAAAAATTGTCGTTGTATGACATTATTTAATGACTTCAGCTGTTCTTTTCGAGTGTCATTTGAGTGTTATTTTATTATTATTTTAGGACCCTTTTATGCTCACGATTCAACCCCAATCTCAGCACACACACAGATAAATGCATTTTTTGATTGATTTAGCAAAAATTAAGAACAATTTGCTAATGCACAACTTTTTTTGACTTCATATTCACAAAAGGAGATCTGAAAATGACTTTATTTTAGTTAATGTTTCACTCTTGGTTCTGATCCATGACACTAAGTAAACAAGAGGAAAACAAACCTCGCTGGAATCTAATCAACGAAACCCTAAAGTACATTTGCTTTCCTTATCACTGCCCTCCTGTTATTCATTTAGCCCTGCTAATTGCCCAAAACATGCTCTCTTGTCAGAAGGCATGATCAATAATTATGACAGGAAGAAAACCACAAACCATGATAACCGAAGTGAGCTTGCAAATTCTACTGTGGCGCGCCGGGCCTGTCGTCATGATAAGAGGAGACTGTATCTGTGATTCCAGCTCATCAATCTTCTCTATCTGCAGGTGTTTTGTGTTTGCATTTATGATGCATGATGTCATGGCTTAATGGTTAAGGATCCGGGCTGCTGGCTTCAGTATTGCGGGTTCAACCCCAGGTGGAGTGACCTAGAAACTGGAGAGCTGCCGAAATTCCAGTCCTACTCCATCACCATTGTGCCCCGGAGCAAGACACTTAACCTCGGGTTTCTTCAAGAAGGCTGTTCAGTCGTTTCGGATGAAGCGTCTGCTAAATGGCCAGTAAAATAAACTGTTTGCACTATTAAAAAAAAGAAATCCAAGACAATTTCTCAGTAGCACTACTTTGTTCCATCAATTCAAATTTGTTTATTCACTAAATGCAAAATGCCTCATTCAGCCTAAAAATACATCAGTTATCTTTTTCAACAGGTTTTAATTCAGTAACACAATAAATTATTTTGTTGCTTCGATAATCTTACAGTGCACTCAATTTGTTAAGTGAATGCTATATTTATTTCAGTGCTGTCAAACCATTAATCACAATAAACTGCATTTCAAAAGTTTTTGGTTTACATAATATATGTATGTGCATATTTATTACGTATATATAAATACACATACAGTATATATTTTGACAATATTTACATGTATATACATTTAAATATTATATTAGATTTTATATGATATATAAATATTTTGAATTATATAAACATATTTTTTCTTAAATAAATACATGCATGTGATTGTATTTATTATACATACATAATAAATATACAGAATGTACATGCATATATTATGTAAAATATATAGATTTTTTTTTTCAATGCAATTAATTGTTTGACAGCAATAATTAACTTATGAATCCTACAAAGCAATTTTATCCGGGATATAGTTTTAACAGTTGAACACACTAACACACAAACCTGAAGAACATTAACAATCAACAAACGTAAACAACACAACAAATAAATATAATTATATTTCATGCAATAATAAAAAATTCATCATTTACTCACCTTCATGTTGTTCCAAACCCGTACAAGTTTCTTTCTTCTTCTGAAGATATTTTAAAGAATGTTGGCAACCAAACATTTGCTAGTACCCATTGACTTTTCCCCTACTATGGAAGTCAGTGTCTGTCTGGTTGTCTTCATCTTCTTTTAAGTTCCAGAAATTCACAGGTTTAAAACATTTAAGTGAATTCTGTTTGGTCTATTGTGGGTTTTATATAGTTTCAAGTAACTGCATTATATTTGAGACTCAGAAGGTTTTGTAAACAGTTTGTGGCAGTTACATTAACTCTTCTCTTATTTATTACATAGAATGCACTCCGACACTGCATTGTCACCAAAGACACAAGACTGTCATGTTTTTCATTTGATTTATGCATCTTCACATTTTCCATGTAAATTCTTGAGCAGCCTCTGTAAATATTATGTAATGTTTACCGACGGAGGTAATGCTGTTTACAGCGGTAAGATCATACCGCCTTTAATCTTGCTGAGTGACAACTCAGAAAACCCATTTACTCGGGTAGTGGTTAACATCATGGGTGGCCTGCCTGTGTAATCTCATACATGGAATTCCAAGAACACAGCGTCTTCCGAGGCTTTGCCGTGGTTTTCCGTGAACACATACTCTATGGTCAAATCTGTATCCCTTTGTTGGAAACAGGCTTTTGTTTGGCCACAATGAAGCAAACTGTAAAGCTGTATGTTTTACAAAACCTTTTGAGTCTCAGATAATAATGCAGCTTTCTTGAAACTGCATAAAATCCAGCAATATGCAACTAGTCAAAGAAAATTTCATATTGCTCAAATGTTAATCATTCATTTATTTTGTGGTTAGGATTCTTGTCTTGCAGTTTGCCGACTTCATTTTTATTGTTACTTTGCCATTATTGTTAGTTATTTGTTGAGTTGTGATGTAAATTTGTTACTTGTCACCTAAAGTCTTGAGGTCTACAGTATGGTCAACCATTTAAAACTATTGTTTTTATTCGCTTTACAGGACTATTGCTCCTTCACACCCTGATTTTCTATGTATTTTTGTCTTTTTTCTAGTATTACTATCTAAACATTTTTCTATCAAGATTATGATTAAGATATAAGTCTT
>JAUCMR010000090.1:837840-857345 GCA_032357425.1 Enteromius argenteus
CTATGTATTTTTGTCTTTTTTCTAGTATTACTATCTAAACATTTTTCTATCAAGATTATGATTAAGATATAAGTCTTAAATCCTATTCTCTGTTGTTTTTTGTTTGTTTTTTGCTTAAAGACCCCCTATTATACATTTTTGGCAATGATCTTTCATGCAGTGTGTAACACAACTCTAAGTGAATGAAAAAATCCTGCAAAGTTTAAAATCTGAAAGTGCACTTGTGCATAAAAAAGCTATAGTCTCTCAAAAGAAAGAATCAACTCTGAATCATTGAAACGAGTCATTTTTAAAATGAATACCATGTTGACAACAACATGAAACAGACCTGGAAAACCGGGGAGTCACTTTTGTAGCGTTAAAAGCTCACAAACACTGCTTTTAATTGAAACCGACTGGAGGTGTTTGGAGAAATGAATCGTTGAGCGAATCGTCTGGGAGTCATTGAACAAATAAGGTAAAAATAAATGCATATGACAATGAAAGTGTTTTTTGACCATGATGCATGTATAGATGTTTGAAATGGAAAATAAGACAGACTTACTAAGTAATTAATTTTCGCAGATAGCAGTTCACTTAACCTCTATGCATTTATCAATACAAGATCATTTACTGTCACTAAGAAGCTGTTTACACAACACCATTTTCAACTAAAAACGGACATTTTTTAATGTATTTTGGGGGCCTGAAAAAGCTAACTATTTAACGAGAAACGAGATTCAAACTCTACAGAAACACTATACTGTTGTCATCTTCGTTTAAACTATAAAAACACAAATTTGCAAAAACAGTGAGATCTTTACAAACAGCACCAATTACTAGCCTGCCAGTGTTTTACTGTTTTGACAATGTTGTCTGTGAGTAAAAATATTGTAGTGCATTTTTGTGCATCGTTATCGTGTAAATGTACACTAAATGAAAGTAGGCTGAACAAGAAATCAAAGATGAATTTATTGGCTGAATTATGCATTTTGCACATACCAATTCAATTCAACAAAATATAGAGTTACAGTTAGCTGAGAGATGATCAAATCTGAACACATCAAGTTACCAGTTTTCTGCGTTTCATTTTTACCAGTGAGTAGCTGCGGGCAGAACAAACGCTGCATCCTGAGCAAGCATGTGCTACTCAATTGTGCCGTGTGTTGTTCAAAAGCAACAGAGATCTTTTATATCTTGGATATTTTTTAAGCTTTACAACTTTGAAATGATACAGTGCTCCGAAGCAATATCGCAATGTCAGAGGTCTCAGTCAGCAACACAACAATAGACATAATTCCCTCTCACCCTAAGGTTCAGCTCGGTAATATCTCTCTCTTTTTGGCATTGCAGCCGATTTTATGAACCCGCTTTGATGACCTATTCCCATCCCGGCCCCAAAAGAAAAACAGCTCCCGAGAGAGCTGGGAAAAGAACATGTACAGTGTCTCCAAGACTAATGTCACCCAGCGCTCCCATTTGGCACCAGAGGTGACACATCGTGACATCATTTCCTCTTCCCAGTGAGGGGCCACAGCATCCCTTTATTCTTCCACTTTTAGAGTTATTTGGACTGTAATCCTTCATAACTGCTGGTTAAATCAAGCGCAACGATGGACTGAATTGAGTGGCCTAAAGACTGGACTGCACGTTTTAGGATCTTTTTCTGGACATATCATACAGTAAATAGTATAGAAGCCCAAACATTTCACAATAGCATTGATTCGGTGTATTTATCCTTTATTTTAGATCCATATATGCAATTTGCAATCAATCAAACTGAGGACGTGATAAACCAAATCGAGTGCTCGGAATGAACTGGGATTTGAGAAAGCATGACTTATGCATTGACTCATCTTGTTTTTCGGGACTTGAACAAGGATGTTGATGAGAATCTGACATCTTACTGGCGATTCACTTTGAATTACCAGCGGGAGGGAAATTGCTTTTGTGCTGTGTTGCTGATGGGCCTGAGAGAACATTATCTATTACTCGGGCAAACTTGACCAAATACTGAGAACTATGATTATAGTCTGTCTTTCCCTGTATTATTATTATGCTAATTCAGAATGTTTGGTAAATGCATTTATGTGAGAATATTGACTTTTTTTTACTTGCGTTACAAAGTGACTTCTGCAAGCAGTCATAAAAATAATAACTATGGACTGGTAGAATTATTTGTACTAAATGTAGGTTTATTTTAATGAAGCAAGCTAATTATGAATTGAGTAAAATATGAAAAATAGTCAATAGATAGCTCTATACATATGTTACTTATTAAGTGCATATATGGTCAACAACTATATATTCTTATATATTTGAATATATTATTATTACTTTATGTACCATTTTTGCATATACGTATATTCTCTGGGTAGATGAAAATATGAATTTCTAAAATAAATGAAATCCTCATAGTCAAATGTGTATATGAACATATCTACGCCATACTGTATATGATCATTTTTATATGCCATTATATTTAGCAACCATGTATATATATATATATAGTAATATGCATGCTAAAAAGCAACTAACAGGTGTAACCGTAAAATAAAGTGTTGCTATAAATATATATATGTATATATATGTACATACACACACACACACACATACACCAACACAGTATGTATAACAATGTAAATTTTTTATAGTCCCTTATACAATATCAACAGTGTATAATTACTTTTAGAGTGATATACTGTTAAAAAAAAAAAAAAATATATATATATATAAATATATATATATATATATAGATTTTATGTTTTTACATCACTATAATACAATATATTTCATATATGTAACATGCACATATTTTACATTTGCATATGGTGTAGTTTGATTTACTCCTGACTTTAAAAGCAAAACTGCAAGTTTTTGCAAAAAGTCCCAAATGCCCAAGACTGAACGGAGCCTCTAGAGGGCAGAAATAAAGCCATGAAATATTTGCTCTTAATATAAAGCTGCATTATAGCTTGGCGTATATTAGAGCATCTGAAGAGTTTTTGCACAACGCTAGCTCTCGATCGGCTCTATGAATGTGTCTTCTGTGAGTCACTGTGATGTACTTTTTTAAAAGTATGAGGAGATGGATTGCGCTTCAAACCTAATGGCTCTGGCTGGTATTTTACTGTCAGTCCAGATATCTCAAGCGAATGACCCTGTAGTGAAAGCACACAGTAATGTGGCACGAGCTCGTCCAGTTCTTCAGTAACGAATGGCTGGCCGCAGCCCGAAGAGGGATAAAGCTGAATTAATTCAGATGCTCCTGACATTTAGTGCTCTTTGCATATGCCCCATTTAGCGGAAGTAAGTTTTTTATTGATATGGCGGTAAAACTGTTAAGAATCCATTATGCTTTTATTAATTGGGCTGATATTAATCAGCAGCAGCAGTGAATAAATAGATTCTTCGTTTCGATCCAGAAACAGGTTCTGATGGGTCACGGACAGCAGAAGAAAAGTAATGCGAAATGCACATTGATCATAACTCGTCAGTTTTTACAAGCTTTTCAGTGTCAAAGGTCACGAGTCCAGTTATGCTCTGAGTGCAAATTCATGCCAAATAGAAATCAAATCAGATGCAAAAAATTGGCACACATAGTGTGATGTGCAGTGAAAAGATGTTTTTCTCTCTGCACATAGAAATAAAATGAAAAAATAATAATAATACACAGTTGATATAAAATATGAGCTCGCCTGTGGTTAGTATAAACATGCTTCAAGCATATGGAGGCCAAAAAATGACTTAAGTATAAATAAATGAATTAATAATGCAGAAGTACAGAAATAAATAAGTAAATAAATGTAGAAACACAGAAATAAATAATATACAAGCATAAGTCACTGTGTGGGAAAAATTAGCTAAAAGGAATATATATTTTTATTTAATTTATATCAATTTATTATTTGTGTTTTTATAATTTTAGTAGTTTTGTGTGTGTTATGGACGCTAAAACCTGCAATAACAATAAATAAATAAATACGGAGCTACATTCAAAAATGAATAAACATTTGAAAGGAAAACCAATCTACTTTCAGTTTAGCATTTCCTGTAGCATTTGTTAAATTTATTTAATTATTAATCTCCTCGCACATTTACTTATTTATTTATTTCTGCAGGAATATGTGGATTTATATATTTATTTATGTATTTGTTTGCAAATTTATTCATTTATATATTTATTTATACTGTATATAACTTTGTGGATTTATTCTTTTTGCAGGAAAGAATATATATATATATATATATATTTTTTTTTTTTTTAATTTTGATTTTACTATTAGTTATTTCAGTACAATAAGTTTACCTAAATTAAAATAAAATTTGAGAAAATGTGCCTTGGTGATAAGTTGAAATAAAATGATATAATATAAAATAATATTAGTATATATTATATATATATATATATTTTAATGTCAATAATGTCTATTTTATTTTATTATTGTCTATTTAGTGTCTGTTTTATTAAATCATGTTGTTTTTTTGTTTTTGATCCAGATAATCAAGGTCTTCAGGATTACTAGAAACTCCAGTTTGATGCTGGTGAGAGCTAAACTCTGTGGTGCTCCAGGAATTGAGTTTAAGACCCCTGATGTGAAATCTACACTAGAACTAATTTTTCATTGTTGTAAATAAAGCAATTAAATACATGTTACAAGAAAATACTATTTTGATTTGTCTACTTCAAAATTTCATGATTAATTCAACATGTTAATGCCGTTTCGTTGTAGTTATTTGTTAAATGTACTTGGGAATTTCTACATGGGATAGTTTCTACACCCTTTTTTTGTTTTTCTGTACAAATCCTGATGACAAACCGCTTGAGAAAATCTGCTCTAATCAAACCTAAACAGCAACATCAACATAAACTCACCTCTCTCAGCTCATTGATGCTTTCCCCCCAAACTGTCAGTCAGCGTTCGCTAACGATGAAAGGCCTGTCAGTCATTGTCACGACAGCCCTTCTCCTCCGTTAACAAAGACGTTAACAGTCTGAGCGAATGATGGGCGTCCTTGAGAGAAAAAAAACTCATCAATCTCAGCATCTCTAAAGCGCTGACTTCAGGCCGGTGTTATGAAGTGAAACAGAAGTCAGGGAATCCTTCTCTGACACACGGTGCTAAAACCAAATTTAAATTGGAAATTTATTCTGCCCATAAACCTTGACTCAATGACTTTTCTGTGATAGATGATGCTGAGAGAATACGCAGGGGTTAAACTGAAGTGGCACAACACAAGGATGCTACAAAATAAAAAGCCGTTTTTCATGGCCACGGGCCGACTTTAGTGCCACTCTCCATATCGGCGTTAAAAGTGATTTGCAACACCGTATGTGGCAAGGAATCAAAACTTAATTTAAGCAGATAAAGATGCCATTTCAGAGCCAGATAAAGTGCTGCATCATGAACACGCAGGTTTCGGGTCTCCGCCGATCGTCAGATTTACAGGCCTGTTTTTTCTGCCCCATAAACGGCAAGTCTCCTTGCCAGGCGACACTGGGAAATGTTAATGGATTCATTTGTCAAGAAGGCCTTCTGCTTATTTACAGTCCACCTCCATTACTGTGTTTCTCCTGCGAGACAAAAAAAAAATCCACCGGGCAAAATATCGATTTACCTGCTCATCGGCAGAGTGAGTCACTGCGCAAAAAAACGAACAGAGCCCATTAACACACGAAATACGCTCGCCGTCTCACCTCGCCATTACTGTAATCACGAGAAGTAATCTTCCTGTAATTTACATAATTGGGGCATTTAAAAGTTGCTAAATAACTCCGCCGATCAGTGTCTGAGCGAGAGCAAAGCCACGATATAAAACATTCTGGCATGTTCCTTCTTTAAGGTTTGTTCCCTTTGGCTAATTTTAACGAGGTTTAGGCTGAATGCCACTTAACATTTCTGAATCAGTCATCCTCTCTGGTTTCTATCTATTTCTGATTCAAGTTCAGCCAAAAATGATCAGATTTGGAGAAATGTCTCAGCAATGAAAGTGAATGGGTGCCGTCAGAATGAGAGTCTGATAAAAACATCTGAATAATCCACAGCACTCCAGTCTACCAGTTAACATCTGGAGAAGACTAAAGATGAGACAAGATGTTTTTCCATAATAATGCTTCTTCCAGTGACAAAGTGTTCTGGTCTGAATCAGGAGAGAAATCTGCACAGCGTTTACAAAACAGCTCTAAACTAATATGTGTCTGGGTTTTGATGTGAGAGATGATAGGAGATGCTCATTTTTACAGTACGAGGTGTTATTATGGATTACGGACTCACATTTGAGTTAAAACCGTCTTTGTGTTAGACTTGTAGCAGCTTTTATCTTCTCACGATGTTAACTGATGGCAAGGAGTGGATTACTGTGATCTTGGATCCAGGGTGAGCACATTTTGATTTTTTGGTGAACTATTCCTTTTAGTTTAGGACTCTATAACACACACAAAGTGTCATTCAAAAATCAATATGGAAAATTCCTTCAGTATTAACACAGCACACTGTGTCCTGTTTCTGAGTGAACTGTGTGTGTGTGCACGCGTTTTTGTGATCAATGAGGACACAAATGTGTATAATGACATGGGTATGACATAGGTATTACAACATGAAGATGATTTATGAGGACATTTTCAGTGTCCCCTTAATTCAAAAGAATTAAAAAATATACAAAATGGTGTTTTTTTTGAAAATCTAAAAATGTGTGTAGTTTCCTGTAAGGGGTAGGTTTAGGTGTAGGGTCAGTGTAGGACAATACCACATACAGTCTGTACAGTATAAACACCATTACACATGTGTGTGTGTGTGTGTGTGTGTGTGAGCTGATGTGTGTATCCTGTCAATGTCACAAACCTGGTGGCGAAGGATTCAGCAGCGGATCAAAGCTGAAGCACAGCTGTAAAAAGGTCAGTCCTGACGGAGCTCACACACCAGAGAAAGCCTGTTTTCACTTAGGATTGTTTTCACGGAGAAACAAACGGCTGTTGTGGTCTAAACACACCTCTACGTACAGTATTCACTCACAACTAACAATCCAAATACATCTCAGTGTGGCTTTACCCTGATCGATCAGAGTCAAATTTACATTTTTTTTTTTTTTTTATATAAAATCAGCATTATATAATTACGCTATAAGTAAGCCAATGACACACTTAAAGCGGTTAAGAAATCTAAACGGTTATTATATCTAAAACCATTAAAACAATATACAATAAAATATGAAAAAATAATACATTTCATATATATGTGTGTGTGCATGTGTGTAACTGGCTGAAATGTATTATTTTTTTCATATTTTACTGTATTTTTAATGAGTGTGTGTGTGTGTGTGTGTGTAAACAATAAATATGTAAATATGTAACAATACACAAACACACAAACAAAACTACTGAAGTGACAAAAATATACACTATCTAACTAAAATTAAAATAAAAAAAAGGCTGATTTGGAAAAGAAACATTTAAAGAAAAGCATTGAAATGTTTTTATATTTCTTATGCACGTCTTGTGATCATTTTATGTAAAGCATTTTGAGTTTCCATTGTGTATGAAATGTGCAATATAAATAAAGTTTTTCCTTGCCTGAAAACTAAAATGCTAAAATTGGCATTATTTTCTGTATTACTATATGTTCCCGCACAATTCATCAGTGCACATTACAAATAATACTACTAAAAATAATAATAAATGTTTTTAAAGCCTCTATTCACATAGAGATTCTTTACACCATCCAATCAGTTCCCGATGGCTAAAAATCAAGCTTATTCTAAAATGCATCACATTACGGAGGCAAAACAGGTTGCATTCTTTACAATGTTCTGTTTGGCAACTCAACTGTGTTTTAATGAGTTGAGTTCACAGTAATGAAGCAGTGCCATATGGGATCCTCTGCTGAATTGTTTGGAAAAGATTTCATTTTCCCTTCTTTGGGTAAAACCTTTGAATACTTTTATTTTTTTAATTGAGATTGAACATTTTTTGGGGACATAATCAATACTTATTCAACACTTTACTTTCAAACGGGCCAAATCACCCCTGCAAATCATCATGGCTTGAGGTTTTATGATTATTGAAATCGACTTCTCATCAGCCAACACTCACAGAACTGGAGCAGCCCTTTAAATAATGTCATCAATCATGTGTTTCCAGGTCACCTGTGGAGCACCAGACACCTGTGAGACGAGCACAGCGTCCAGAAACATCCACAGACAAAGAAGGACACACGTGTTTCTCTTATGAATCAAATCAGACGAGAAATTAGAGGTCTTTAGCTTAAAACCTGATTTCTGTTACTGCCTTAAACTAAAGTGTTATTAAATTGGCTAGTCAAGTCATTTTAATAATAATTTATAAAGCTGAATATTGTATAACATAAAACAGTAAGTAAAATTAATAAAAATAATGAATTAATGAAAACACTATAATAATATTAAAAAAAACTTATGGAAATGTCCAAACACACAACAAAACCACTAAAATTTAAACTAAACTAAAAAGAAAATAAAACGTTTATTTAAAATTAGTCCTGTCAAATGATTAATTGCAATTAATTGCATCCAAAATTGCTACTGATTATATTTGTGTATATATAAATACACACATACTGTATATATTTTGTACATTTTTACATATATATATATATATATATATATATATATATTCATATAATTGATAGATAAATATATAAACTTAATTTTTTTTCTTAAATTCACCATGAGGGTGTATTTATATACATATAATAAATATACACAGTATACATATATACTAGCCTATGTAAATAAAAACTTTCATTTTGGATGTGATTAATCATTTGACAGCAATATTTGAAATATTAATATAAACTATAAAAGCACTGTGAAGATAAGGGTTGCCGTCCCTTTCGTATACAGTCTATATTTGTTTCCTGTATCTTTGTCAGTGAAAACTCATTTTAACCATTAATTTTTGCATTTTCTGAATGAGCGGGTATAGCATCGCTGGCACATGCGGTAGTTAATGTATTTTATTATGTTGCTGTGTCTGATTTGAGTTCATCTGACTGCATGAATTGAGGAATCATCACTGCCAGTCTCGCAGACGAGTGACGAGCCACAGTTAAGTACTCAGGGTGAGTAGTTTGTTAGCAAACAGCATTAAACAGGGCTTAAGGTGCTGCTTTGTGTGTGTGGGATTGATGAAGAGCAAACAGATCATTACCTTCAGCTGGTGTCTTTGTGCTTGTGTTTACCTCCGGAGACTAATGAGCCCGTCCTGCGTCTTCATACACCATCATGCACTCCCACACGCAGAAGAAGTCTCCACATGTCCGTAATAACCATCAGCATGTGAGAATAATGTGCAGAATCGGCTGGAGAACAACAGAGACCCTCATCAACCCTCATGCAGTGAACAAGCAGCGTGAGTCAATATCAAAGAATCTCCGTGACCTTTTTAAGAACATGAAAGCGTTCTGTTTATTTCTTTATAACTGACGCCCACCTGCATGCATGCATTCATTCGTGCATGACCAAAAACATTGGCACCGAAGCCTCGCGCAACGCTCACTCCTCCTCAATGCCGTCCAGATAACAAACAAACACCCACAAACACTTCTGCTCACCTGCCTACAAACACCTGACCTCCTATTCAGAGCAAGGGCGAGATGCATCCTCTAGAGACGATCTGAGAAATCTTGAGCCTGCAGGAAACAAAAACACCCTTTACTATCTTAAATATTTCTCTCAGTTTGCTGAAGCCAAATGCATCTCAGATGTTTCTCCTGGTAATCTCACATGTGGCTCATTTAGAGCAACCAGACGATTTAAAGTTTACACCTAAAATAACACAAAACAGACTAGAAAAAAAATGTAAACAGACATTTATATAAGAACTACATTAATATAGGGCACTTGATATAATATAAATTGTAAACGCAGCTTTACAGATAAATCAGTTAGTGTCACAAAATCAGTTTCAGGCAAGTTTTCACTTAAATGTGATTTTTAGACCTAAAAGTCATGGAAATATATATGCCAAGATCTGAAATACTTTATCAGGTCAATTTTTTTTAAGAAAATTATTTTATACCGCCAGCGTCATTTTAGTATAACTGAGATACTATTCTTATTTTTTCATACTTAATTTTATTTTATATTAACTGTATTTACATTTTTATATTTTTTAGTCATTTTGATGTATGGTCATTTGTAATTATTTAATTTATAATTATATAATTATTTTTATTTATTTGTAATTATTTCTTATAATTATGTGTATATTCTTTTCAGTATTTTTATATTTCAGTTGTAGTTATTTTATGAAATTAAACGAAATGATAATGAGAAATGCTGAAAAAGATTCTTTTATTTTCTTTTCTATTTAATTTTATTGCGCTAAATTAATTTGAAATGGTTTTAGTTAACAATAATAATCCCATTACATACATTATGAAAGCATTCTCTGAAAAAAAGTATGTTATTATACTAGGTAATTTTGTTTCTTAATTAAATGTATCTTGATTTTAGAAAGTTTAGATATATGTACTGAAAAACAAAACAAAAGTATTAAATAAGAATTATTTTTGTAGTGGATTTGTATTGGAAAATAATACTTTTTACATTGCATAGTCAGCAATCAAAAGTCATGTCAACATATACTCAAACAAGTGAGCTGCACTCGTTTTAGAGCTCTATACTCTCACTTTTATGACAGCTAGTGACTCATTTATGTGTTTTATTTCTCCTGAGGAAATAAAGGAGAAACATCTGAAGCAAAGTTGCTCTTTTACAGAAACTTAGCCAAGATCTGCAGGTCTAACATCAGAGCAATATCTTCCCTCATTAGCTGAGATCTCTCCACCGGCTTCGAGAGTCTTCGTCCTTTAACCTGAAGCTGGCAGGTTGAAGCCCTGAGTAATTGCACTTTTCTTTCACATAATTTCTCCCCTCCTCAAACTGAAATGGTTTGACCTGCTGAAGTAAACAGGCATTAATCAAAGGCGGATGGGGAATTATCACGAGGGGAGCCCACGGCGTTTGAAGAGGAGCGGTGGGCCGCAAAGATGGATGCGGTCGAGGCTCTGGGCTTTACTGTCCTTGGGGATCTGGACAGCACCAGCTGATGGGGTCACTGTGTCCAGCTTGCAGAAGTGTGTCAAGGACGGTGAGCAGGGAACTATTGCTGAATTTGTCACGCTGACTTCAAAATGCAGCGAAGATCAGGACAAAACAAGCGATCACCCAGAGGAGAACCGGACCGTCTCGGACATCTTTCAGTGATGCAAAAGGCAACACTTCCATGCAATGTTGTGAAAATTGCATTAAACGTGCAAAAACAGCATTGTTTCCATCTTGTGGAAAATGTAGTGTTAAATATCAGTAATAAAATGAAAATTGCTGCGAGGAACTGTAGCCTTTTGCGTTTGCAGATAAATGTAATAACACTGTTTTGGGTGTGCAATCATGGGAGAAAGTGATGGAAAGTAATTATAATACATTGTTTTGATGACAGAACAATATCTGATATAGTGTGTGATGAGACTAGACTATTATCCAATCTGATCTATTATCCATAGATCTATTTAGGGTTTTGTTGGGCATCCAACAATGTTTGTCTAGTAAATGTGTTTTCATTGTTTATGTGCACGTTTTCATCTTTTTCATTTAGTGTTTTTTATGCAATATTCCAAAATCTGCATTAAAAAAAACATGTAGATGGAAACATTGGATGCTGTTTATTCTACAGTTCCTGTCGAGAAATAAAAACACACAAATTAGAGGTTCCTCATTGGCATTGATGAGTTAATGAGGAACTTAAGAAAAACAAGGAACCAGAACCAGAAGTTCTTCTACACTCCTAGAAATAAAGGTTCTTTACTGGCATGGATGGTTTCATGAAGAACATTTAACATTAATGGAAGCTTTTCAATGCAAAAAAGGAAAAATATTTTTTTTAAAAGTGGAAAAAGTTTCTTTAGATGATTAAAATGTGCTTCACACTAAGAAAATTGGTGAACTGTTTGGTTCTTTGAGGAAATTGTTCTGTTACTCTCATAAAAATGAAGGTCCTTTGTTGGCACGGATGTTCCATGAGAAAACCTGTTACGTCCAATTAATCTTGGAAAGATTAATTAATAAACCAGGTCTGTTACACAGATACTTACACTTTACTACAATCTTGACACACTTTATTTTAAGTAGCTTATGTCTGTGTTCTTTAATTTATAATTACGTTGTATAAAGTCTGTAACACATATGTGACAATCTTTTGGTTACATAAGTATCTGTGTAACAGATCCGGTAACAAATGTGTAACAGTAGCTGTCTGTTACATCTACATAATTACAAACTGTTCCATAACTTAGTTACATGACAAGTACATTTTGTTTTACATAAGCACAACAGCTACTACTAAGTACTTACTAGATAATTACTCTGTATTATGACATCTTAAAATAAAGTGTTACCGAAGTTTCTTTAAATTTCTAAAATGTTTTAAAATGTTCTTCACACTATAAGGTTCTTTGTGAAACCACAACCGAACATTTTCTTCTACAAAATAAATGTTCTTTAGTAGCATTGATGGTGATCTTTCCTTTTGTTCTTTATAGTGAGAAAAGGTTCTTTAGATTTTTAAAATAGAAAAATGTTTGTTTTAAGAGCTGTTCATTGAATCAAAATGAGGCACTGCTGTGAAAACTTTCATCTTTAAGAATGGATGTTAAAGGTTCTTCACGATGGCATTGATGGCAATAACCAAACTTCATATTTAAGAGCTGAGCTGAAGATAGAAGAAATGCATTGCAGAAACACTTACATCAAACATCTCCTTTGATCTCCAATTTCACCAGTTGTTTCTCTAGTACATATAATTGATTTTATGTACAAGAGAAACAATTTGTGAGCTTCCCGTCCTTTACAATTGCTGCAAATCCCATCACAAATATCTGTTCTGACACATCTTACCCGTGACTCCGGCTCTGATGCAGCACAAACACTGCAGGATTATGGGTAAAAATCCATTACTCTGTTGGAGGTTCAGATTCATGGTGAGGGCAATTAATCAGTCCTATAAGCATGTGGCATTAACCAACCCAAGGCCGCTGTCTTTCAATCATGCATTCCACTCGACACGAATACATGAAGAAATCCAACCTGGTCTCATAAAAATATGTACCTCTTTTTGTGCAACAGTGTTTTTACACACCTTACTGCACATTTCATCAGTTTCAAAGAGAAATGTCCACTGAGTGGAGCTAAAACACAGGTTCAATATGTAAACCCTGGCACATTTCTATTACGTTGATATAGGTATGTATTGCAGTGGTTCAGAATTGAAATATCCATGGACTGTTGCTTAAAGTTAATGCTCTATCATGTTGGAAATATGCCCTACACCAAATCCAACCCTAAACCTACCCGATAGTGTTCACAAATGATAAACTTATATAAAAACACATTTGTTGATTCACCCGTGTCATTTCAGCTCTCTTTTACACAGATCTGAAGTGTTTTGTTGAAGTGTAGTTACACAGGATTGAACCGGAGCTCATCTCTGTACTCTGTGAAACTACTGAACAAACCTAGCGTCTATGAAAACACATAGATATGAAGCTGGACATGTGTGATGATAACGCTCAAAAGCAGCAGTTTTCAAATATCCCAGCATATTAATATTGTTTTGAAGTCATAACATGATATTCTTCAAGTAATTGCGAGAAAATTACGCTTTATTAATCAAAACTCTGTAGATTTGTGTGAAAATGAATAGTTTTACTGCCTCTAGTGTTCATTTCCTTTGGAAACTGCAGTGATATGTACTTATTGGTACATATTTTGTGCCTCGCCAACAAGTGCACAGAGGTACGTTTATACCATGAGACCAGGTAGAGATAATCAGGCATGACGCAGGTGTTTGTACAGTCCAGATAAAGCGAGTGACCTTCTGTCAGCCAGATGTCCATCTAAACAGAAACAAGGAGGTCACACGTGTCCTTAACCTTAAGTGGAGCTCTAAAAGGTATTGATGGTTTAAAAGGCTTTGAGAAAGTGATCAATATGGAGATTCATTGAGTGGGTCATTAGAGCGTCCCTGCAGTCATATTACAGCTCTTAAAGAACACACAGCGCTGTTATCAGATGTAAAAGCTCTCGCCGAGCGCAGGCCTTTGTTTAAGGTTGGCAGATTGCTCTGCGGGAGAAGAAGTCGTGCTGATTGCAATCAGCCAAAGATCTGAATTAAAGGTGATTACTTATTTATTTCTGTGTGCAGTTTTCAGATTTCACATTTGTGCATGTCCGAAATGTTCGCGTTCCCGCTCTGGACGGCAAATGCACCGCTGCGGACTTTCGTCTGTGATTGTGAATAATAAATGCTGTCATTTTTGGGATCTTAATGACATGCACGCACGAGGTTTGGTGACATTCGTGCATCAGAACAAAAGCCACATTTGGAGCGCCTTGCCATGACTGATGAGCCAATCATGTAGAAATTGTTCATTTGTTAATTGTTAATTGCACATGCCTGATTCTGTAGATGTGAGGACAGCACAGTCATGTGTCATCAAATCAACAAAAGAAGAAATGAAATAATCGACATGACTGAAAGACTCAAATCAGCTCTGAGCCGGCCAATCAGAACGCATCTTCAGTTCTTTACATTAAACGCTGAATTTATAATCTGAAAATCTGGTAACACATGACTTTTCCCTCAATAAGTTCCCAATTTGCTTCTTATTTATAATTAGTAAGATAGCTGTTAAGTTTAGGTATTGGGTAGGATTATGAAAATAAGGCATTAATATGTGTTAATTATTATTAATAAATTGATAATATTCTAGTAATATGCATGCTAATAAGCAACTAAGAGACTCTAAAATAAAATGTTACAGAAAAAGCCATTTTGTCCAGCCTTTTAAAATTGCTTGTAAATGCCTTATTTTGTTAAATGATCACAAAGTATTGAATTAAATCTTTTTGTCAACAGTTTGTGCAGGGATTTGACTTTTTATTTTGTATAACATTGATCATAGGCCTCATTGATCTAAACTTATGCACCTTACTTTTTTAATAAAAAACACATTATTTATTAACAATTCTGGCTCAAAAACTGAGGTACATTTGCTCAGATCAATGAGGCCTACAATCAATCAGCTCCAAAAAGAAATGCAAAACCTGTGCTAATTAAAAGAAAAACAAAGTTTACATTGAATATTTGATGATATATATATATATATATATATATATATATACACATATGACACATTTTTGTTTGTGTGTTTGTTTTATTTTACTCTCTTAATTCTATTACAATTTTATATTCTTTTCTTTAATTAAAAAAAACCCTCTTTGGGTACAAAGACCCAACACATCACAAGGGGTAAAAAACCCTACAGATATAAATGCTTTGTAGACAAAAACTTGTTATTTTAAAAACTGATCAATACAAAGTTAATTGGAGAACCAATAATGCTTCTTCAGATGTTCTTCATGTGCACCGATTGTGCCATGAAGAACCTTGAACATCCATTAAATCATTAAAAGGTTCTAAAGGTTCTTCACACCAAAAAAAAAAAAGAACTTTGGACTCAAAGTTCCTTTTGGGACCCCAGAATGGAATCATTATGAAAAACCTCTTTCAGAACCCTTATTTCTATTGCACTGGTGCAAAAACACACACACACACCTTCAAGACTTTCTGTGCTGAGTTTGGATGAAACATGGATTCAAACACACAAGCAGAGAAGACAGATTCTCAACTGAATCAAACTATACCTAAATACTTCATGAATGAACACAAGGGGGACAGATGATGTGTAAACGGAGTCCAGATTCCTGATCACAAGCTGCAAAGACAGCGGTTCTCCGTTAGCCTTTCATCTCACTGCTCTTCTGTGGAACCTGAACCAGCTCTTTTACTTTCAATATTGTCAAGCCGTGACATTACAGGCACAGGGATATTTGTAGATCTGAAGTCTGAGTAACCAAAGAGGAAAGCAAATCCCACCTTATGATTAATGAGCAGGATGTCAGGACATTCTCCTAATGATGATTTATGGAGATTTCTGAAGAATGCCATCGCTCTGTCATCCAGAGATCTGTCTTCAAACACACTGTTTGAAATACGTACAGACAAATTATGCATGAATACAGTTGCGTTTCAATGCACCACATCTATGATTATGTTAGTGAGGCTGTTAACCTTGATTTCCATTCCATCATTCTGAAAACAAACGTCTTGAAATAATAAACCGATTGTGAAAAATGGCATTCTGGCAGACGGCCTTATAGAACTGGAATCTGCATTAAACGCCCAACATCTAACAGAAAATCACCCTTAATCAACATATTTCATTCATTTAAACATCTTTATTTTATCTTTACTATCATTATCATTTTTTTTTTTTTTTTTAGAGATTAGATCTTAAAGTTTATTTTAACAAAATATGTCAATGGCCTAACAAAAAAATCTACTTAACTTTTAAATAAAAAATTAAATGAAAAGACTGATAAATACTGATACAATTACAAAATAAATTAATTAAATACAATAATACAATAATATAATAATAAAATAAATACGTACTTCTATTTAAGGTGGTAGCACAAGTCCTGAAATAATAATAATATCGCACATATATATATATATATATATTATATATTTAATTCTTATACAAAATGTATATATATTTAAAGTACAACAAAAAAAATCTGAAAATATAAGCATAAGAGAAAATACCATTTTAAATATTTTTCTTTTTTTCTTTAATTAACAGCAAAATAATGGAAAAAAAGTTAAAATTTAATATAAATAATTTAATAATAAAGTTTATTTATTGGCTTAATTTGCCAACGGGTAGAGGAAAAATACCAATATTTTAATAAATAAAATATATATTTATAGAGTACATTCAGAATCATAAATAATATTAATTTTTTTAATTTATAGACAAGATATACACGCAGACAGACAGACTGATCTCTAAATGATCTGAAATAATGAAGTGATTATGAAAAAGGCATTGAGATCTTACAGAACAGGTATTCTGTAGACGTTCAGGGCTCTTGTTCAGGGTCTTACAGGTAACAACAACACAAACACAGCAGCACAAAGAAGAAACCAGACACGACATGCTTAGAGCAATCAATAAGCAGAGCCTCTGTAAGCATCGCTCTCCTTCCCAGCGTTCCCAGCACGATCATGTGCCTCTCCTGAAGTAAAGGATGGGATTCTTTTCAAGTAACCCTAGACCGCTGCCCATCAGCCTCATCTGATAACACGGGACGTTTCCCAGGGAAGTGACCTGAGGGCAGCGTGCCGACTGCAGACCTGATGCATTTCAACATGCTCTCTTCATCAGAGTATCTGCCATGCCATGTCACACACACACACACGTCTGCGTCTGGAGCAAACACTGTTACTGCACACTATCGGCAAGCTGAGTATGAGTCATGATTTACAGCACTGTGAGCTTCAGATGAAGAACACAGCACTGGTATGATTCAGTATGATTTAAACCATTTTCACTCAAAAACTGTTAAATAATTTGTTAAAGAAATTGTTAAATAATTACATAATAATAACAATAATAACAACTATAATAAAAAATTTCTTTTACAGAAATTTCACAGTACAAATACTTAAATTGTATTTTCTTGTTAAACATACTGCAATATCCTTTTAAAAAAATTATTTATTTTATAATAATTTATTTACAACTTCCAAACTACTTTTTAGAGTGTCTATTTTTTGAGGAATAAAAAAATATTTGTATGCAAAAAAATTATAACATTATTTATTTATTTAATGTTAGTATTTATGCTAATTCTAATTTTAAAGAGTAGTATTTTGCAGGAAATATGACAATAATGTCTATATGTATATATGCCTTAATTATTGTCCATTTAATATATAATAGAAAATAATTAATCAATGTAAAATGTTAATTTTTTGTCATTTTCTGTGTATATGAAGCAGTTTGGAACGATTAATATTGTAATGTTCTTAAGTTTTTTTTTTTATAAAAAAAAAACAAAGGCTGATTTGATTTAAAAAGAAGACAGTAAAAATTAATATTTCAAAATAGTTTAAAAGAACATTTTTTTCAATTTTCATATATTGTAATATAATAATGCACATTATTTCTGTAATGACATTAAATAATGTCAAAAATAAAACAATAATGTAATACATTAATAAAGTAATTAATTAATAAATTGTACAAAAAAAAATTGTATATTACTGTATTACTGACTTTTGAGAAAATACATGCAACCTTAGTGAGCAGAAGAGACTTCTTTAAAAGAAAAAAATTATTGATAAAAATTATTCCAAACTTTTATAAATGTATTACACAAAAGCCTGTTTCCGCCAAAGAATAAAAAATAAAAACTATTTATCTCACAATTCTGAATTTATATCTTGCCTTTTTTTATTGAGTGGAAATTGTGTTTCCATGAAAATAATCAAAATAATGAAAGGCCCTAAAAATGAGTTTTGATGTCAGATGTAATTCCTGGTTTCTTTGTTCTGATGTTTGAGAGTAATCTGACCCGGATGTGTCCTCGACAGGTTTGCTGAAGCGTCTCAAGCCAGCAGTGACCTGTTTATCTCATTAAGAGATGTTCGCTACAGGGCAACTAAATGCAAAGCAAGCAGGAAAAACGAAAATCAAAACTCTTCTCCCCTTCAAGCGTCTCTCGAGAGTCTCATATCCTCCAGACATCAGTCAACAAGAACAGCAGCAAATTAGCAGCACATATAAACCTACAGAAACACACGCAAACATCTACGAATAACTTGAAGGATGAACGTCAGACCTTGAAAACAGCAGCTCATTTAAAAAGTGTGTAAACAAGAGCAACAACAAGCAGGGAAAAAATCATTCTGTCCCGAAAACCTATTTTCACTAAAGCAAAAGCTGAATGATTGAGATAAAGCACCGCAGTAAATACCCAATAAAACTCACCCGGAGAGCGACTAATGTAGATTACAGAAAGTGTTTTCTTACCAGCAGAAACAGCAGGAATCAATGTCTTCCGATCGCCCAAGGAGCTCACGCCAGACAGACACGAGGCCACAAAAAAAACAAAAGAGTGCTAATTCTGCTTTTGTTCTCCAAGAATCCAGACTCTCCTCTGAACCTCCTGCTGAGAGCGGACCCGGGGCCCGGGACGGGAGATATCAGGGACCCCTGCTCCGTTTCTGCCCCGGGTGACGGCAGCGCTCGCGGGCTTTCTTTAAGACCCACAGCGACCCTCGTACCCCGCCGGTAAAGAACAACCACAAAGCTTCCTGCAAATAACAAAAACACAAGCTTGTTGTTGTGTGTGATGAGCTGATTTCATCACATACACCAGTCAGAACAGTAATGTTTTTAAAAAAGTCTTTTCTGCTCACCAAGCATGCATTTATTTGATCCAAAATATGCAGTAATATTGTGAAATATTTTTACTATTTAAAATTACTACTTTCTATTTCAATACGTGTTAAAGTGTAATTTATTTCTGTGATGTTCAGCTGTATTTTCAGCATCATTACTCCAGTCTTCAGTGTCACATGA
>JAUCMR010000090.1:863068-875025 GCA_032357425.1 Enteromius argenteus
ATGTTCAGCTGTATTTTCAGCATCATTACTCCAGTCTTCAGTGTCACATGATCTTCAGAAATCATAATAATATACTATACACTTCTTTAGTGTCACTTTTGATTCATTTAATGCATACTTGAAGAAAAAAAGTATAAAATAAAAGAACTAAAAAAAGACAAGAATAACTAAAAAAAGAACACTGCAAAAAATGATTTTCTTATTTAGTACTTTTACATTTAGTCATTTTCAGACGCTTTTTTCCAAAGCAACTTACTTTTGACTTGTTTTGTAGTATAAATATTTAAATATTCTTGAATCAAGTCACATTTACTTGACAATTTAAATTATTTAAGATATTAAGTTTAGTTAAAAAAAAAAAAGTATCACAATTTAGTTAGTTTTTCCTTAAAATAAGCACAAACATCTGCCAGTGGGGTAAGAAAAAGAATTAATTCAAAGGCTGGACAAGATTTTTCTTACCCCATTTAGGCAGCTATTTTTGCTTGTTTTAAAGAAAAACTAGCTAATTTTTTTTCATTTCACTTGTACAGTAAATTCATCTAGATATTTATACTAGAAAACAAGAAAAAAAGTACTAAGTAGAGATTTAAGACAGTACTAAGTAAGAGTATCACAGTTTAAAATATTGTGCAACTATTTTCAACATTAATAATAACCAGGAATGTTTGTTGAGCAGTAAATCTTATTCTGATTTCTGAAGATCATGTGACACTGAAGACTGGAGTAATGATGCTGAAAATTCAGCTGAACATCACAGAAATACATTACAGTTTAACACAGATTCACAGAGAAAACAGCTGCTTTAAATTGTAATAACATGTCACCATTTTTACTATATTTTGGAACAAATAAATGCAATCTTGGTGAGCAGAAGAGACTCTTTCAAAAACAGCGGTATAATCCAGAGATCTCCATGAATCATCTTGCAGGAGAACGGTAGCTGCGGTTCAACCGCCGAACACTATAATTATGCAGCACTTCAAGCAGTGACAATTGTCGGTTCAATGGGAATTTTCTGATGATTCATTAGCTAAAGAACAGAACCGGCCTGAACCTGCACGTCCAGCTCGTTCTGTCAACAGAGCCGCTGCGACTTGCCCTGTAAGTCATTTCATGTAATTTTGTGGTAATCCTAGAAGGCTGAACGGAGCATTTTTCTCTTGTGGTTAAAGGTGTAATGGTCCCATCAGTCTGAAAGCACTCAATTTTCATTCCATCTCTGAACACCTGGAGTGTGTCTTTGCGAAGGGCATCACTTGTGTGAACAATGGGGAGTGTGTCGTCAACCTTTCACAGACACGCCATGTTTCAGAACAACTGAGACATTCGGCTTTCTGGACGTTCTCGAGCTGAAGAACGACACCAAAAGCTGTTTGGAAATCTTCACACATGACTCCTGACAGATACGAGAAACAGCCACAATCATATAAATATGGAGCATTGCATATGTTTAATTTATTATATTAATAAATGTATTATAGAGTGTTCAAGGAGCCCTTAAAACCACAACCCATTTAACAAGACATTGTGTTCAATGAAGTACCTTCTGCCACTCAACCGTTTGGGAACAGTAAGGTTTCTAAATGTCTTTTTTAAAGAAGTCTCTTCTGCTCATCAAAGCTACGTTTCTTTAATCCAAAATACAGAAAAACAGCAATATTGTCAAATATTATTGGAATTTAAAAATAATGGGTTTCTATTTTAATATAATTTAAAATGTAATTTATTTCTGTGATAAAAGCTTAATTTTCAGCATCATTACTCCAATCTTCAGTGTCACAAAATCCACATTTATTTATATTTTTACATGATATTAGTGCTGTCAAATGATTAATTATGATTAATCACATCCAGTTTTTGTTTACATAATATATGTGTATACATATAAATATATATCCAAATTTAAGAAAAACTGTTTGTTTATATATTAGATATATTTATATAGAATATATATAATAATATAAATATATACATTTAGATACTTGTAAATATTTTCAAAAGATAAACTGAATGTGTGTGCATTTATACATACATAATAAATAAACAGTACACATACATTTATTACATAAATAAAAACTTTTATTTCGGATGTAATTAATTGAGATTAATCATTTGACAGCATTATAATTTATACATACTTAATACAATTTTACATTAAAATATTTGTAAAAAATAATTCAAATACTTTTAATGATGTTTTCAAACTAGTTTCGGGAGGAGGTCGCGCAGGTAACCACGGCCCGCTCATCGCTAATCATCTCATCATCTAATCATCCAATCTCCCTATCAGATCATTCGTCGCTCACTATAAATAGCCAAAACCCCTTCTCTCAGCATCTCGATCAATAGCATCCCTCCTCCGCCCCTGCTACTCCACGCAGGGTTCGGACAGGGCCGTCCCTTCCTTTCCTCCCCGAGCCCGCCGAACCCTGAGTTTCTCTGCGGACAGCACGCCAAAACTCGCCTCGCTTATTATCATTTCATTATTCCTTATTTATATTTTTAAAAGTTGTGTGTGTTACATATTTACTGAATTTGTATAGTTTTTATATATTTATATATTTTCCATAATAATATTTTAATACTTTTAACTAAACATAAATATATACAAAAAATTCTGTATATTACATACATTTATTTACATATATTTATTTTTTATAAAAATATATATTTTATCTAAAATACATATTTAAAAAGTGTATGTATGTCTTTTATATTTATGTATTTTATGCATGTATGTGCATTTTTATGTATCGCACACACACACACAAGTTTAGACGTTGTCTTTTGACATTTACATTAGGTTTTTATATGTTTTATATGTATATATATCTCTTCTGGTTCTCTGATAGAATCCTGAATATAATGTGACACATTTCAAGTGATTTAGGATTTTCGATATAAAGAATAATGTGCATGAAGAGCAGATAACATGTTCAGAGGTCTGGGTCAGGGAAGTGTTCCAGACAGCAGATGCATTTACTCTCACACAGAGGATGATGGGAAAACATTAACTGCGTGTGAGCGAGGAGAGAGTATGATGATGTTTACTGTAATGCCATACTCATATCAGCGCGCGCAGAGACAATCTGAGGGCTTTCGCGGCACTTCAAAGCGTGTGTGATGCGCGCGGAGGGCTGAGGGCGGAGCATCCGCGAGCGTCACTCAACACACTGTAAACAACCGCGCGCTGACAACATCACTTCCGAGAGAAACAACCGCAGGAAAACACACCTGATCAAAGAACAGATTTACTCTGGCAGGCATAGGGAGCTGTCTATTAGGTCAAATTAACGCCCTACATAGACTAGAGTGATGCTGATTAAATAACAACAATACTTTAGTACACAAAACATACTCAAATGTCAAAATGAAGTATATAATATGATAATTGTTCTGAAACACTTTACAGCAAGGTCTTATTTGTTTAGCCTACATGAGTTGATATATAAAATAACAATCATCAATGAGCTAGTGTTCTTTTAGGTTCTTTCAGATAAAATTGAATGTTTATGTTTGTTTATATATTTGCTTACATTGCTAAGAACTTCATTTGAACAACTTTAAAGGTGATTTTCTCAATATTTGGATTATTTTTGCTCCCTCAGATTCTAGATTTTCTAATAGTTGTATCGCAGTCCTCTCCTAACAAACCAGACATCAGTGGAGAGATGATTTATTTAGATTTCAGATGATGCGTGAAACTAAATTTTCGAAAATTGACCCTTATGACTGCTTCTGTGGTCCATATATACATGTGTGTGTGTGTGTGATGTTATTGTGTTTTTGTCATTTTTATTACTATTATTTATAGATTTCTATGTAGTTTTTATTATTTTTGTACCATTTTAATATAACGTTAAACTAAATTAAAAGTAAAAAATATTAAATTAAATAAAAAATAAATAAATATATTTTTTGAATAAAATACATTTTTAATATTTATTTCATTGATTTGATTTATTTTCTATTTATTTTTTTTTAACTTCTGCGGTTTTAGTTTTAATTAACAACAATAACCCTGCAATCAACAATATATTTAGTTCACTATTGTTAATGTTAGTTAATAAAATGTTCATGTTAGTTCACAGTGCATTAACCAATGTTATAAGACACAACTTGGAAATAAAACAAAGTTTATTGAAGTATATACACTATTTCAGTCTTTCTATTTTAAAATTTCCCATTTAATTTAATGTGTTACGTTTATTTATAATTACTGTGAAATTCACAAGAGCAATTTCAGCGTTCAATCAATTATATATAATATATATAAATATATAAAAAGCAATACAAGACCTTATTGTAAAGTGTTTCTTATATCTCTCGCTTTGCGCTCCATAGTAAATGAATCGTCACTGATTTTGTGCAATGCATTCTGGGATGTTTAATCAGAAAGCAGCAGAATTACTCCATTTACCTTCAGAAACTGCCTTTAAATGCTGTCTAGGTAGGCGGTACACTAGGAGTTATGTTAATAAAACAGCAGAAATCCTCTGTACTGTATTATTCATTGTAACAGTTCAACCCATTCTGATTTTAGTGTGTGATTTCTGTGCTATCTCAGTTGGTTTGAAGAATTAACTGTAATGTAAGCAATATTTCTGCAATCGCAGCTGCAGGCCTGGTGCTGTCAGCCTGATTGACGACTCGGACGGCGCATGAATTTCAAATCCTCTGTGAAGACGAGCAGGTACAGGACTCAAGAAACGGGACGGAGATCCAGCAATTAGAAGTTCAGAGACGTGTTGCTCATCACTGGAGCGAGACCCTCAAACACAAACCCTAGACTCCTCAAGACAATTACACGGCAAATGTAAATCACTCCAACTCAGCCGTGTCTGACTCTCCTCAGCATCAACACACTCCTCTCTCTGTTATCAACCTGCGTTCACTTTTGTTCTGAAAGCTGCTGGAGAGAGAATGAATAAGTGTGAAAGCCTACGCTGAAAATCAACAACAACACGCGCACAATTCATTGAGAATCTGGCAACGCTCAAATTTTTTTAATACATTTTTTAAATAGTTCTGTATAGTTTTTTTAGGCAGCACTTTACAATAAGGTTCATTAGTTAACATTAGTTAAATTATTAAACAACACCTTCTGTAAAGTGTTAGCGTTTTTTAGTTTTTATATATATATTTTTATTCCATTTTAGTATCAAGCAAAACAAAATTAAAAAAATAGAAAATTTTAGATAGATAGAGATACACAGACAAGATAGATATACATACACACATTCTTAAATGTGTTTTTAAAAATCTCTAAGACAATACGTAAAACTTTGTACAAATATATATACTGTATTATATAATATATCTTTTACACACATTAACATTACAAGTTCACCATATAAATGTAAGCAAAATACATATTTTTAAAATAAATGTCATAAAATATTTTATATAGTCTTTTTACTTGTTTTAATAACTCCTCTGGTTCTTCTGAAATTCATTAATATTTCAGTATACTTGATATTATAATGTGATTATGTGAGACCAGAATATTAAATAAAGTTGAGTGATTCAGGATATTAAATAAAAAAGAACAATGTTATATTCACGATAAGACTAGAAACATGGATTATGAGAGTAAATATTCTTATGTTGTTTTGTGTAGATTTTTAGACTCTCATCACCAAACTCTTCTCTCTGTTATAAACCTGCTTTCATCTTGTTTTTGTTCTGAAAGCTGCTGGAGAGAGAATGAATAAGTGTGAAAGCCTACGCTGAAAATCAACAACAACACGCGCACAATTCATTGAGAATCTGGCAACGCTCAAATGAGCCAATGAGCATCACACAAAGACATTAAGCTTTACCCTACCCAGAGAAGCCAATAACACAGAATTACAGCTTACGAACCCGTTCATATTCACAGAAAGCGTTTAACGCAGAATGTGTGTCAGAATGAGCTACAGCTGTAATAACGTGCTGGAATATGAAAAGCAGAGCTGCGCAGGTTTCATGAATTAGCGCTGCTGCTGTATCTATAGTGTACATGTGCACATATGTTTCTCAGTCCTATCAATTACACCGTTTGCCCCCGGTAAAAACAAAAACTCCCCTTGACAAATTCTCTGAAAGCTCCAGATTGCTTGAAGATGATGAGATGCACATTAACAGATGGTCCTGATGTGATGCGAGATTTCAGCAGGTTGAACTAAATGAATTTTACCACGCACAATGTATATGAATGTGTTCCTGTGTACTGTACACACACACACACACACACACGTTTCCATGTTTTATGGGGTCTCTCCATAGGTGTAATGGTGTTTATACTGTACAGACTGTATGTGGTGTTGTCCTACACTGACCCTACACCTAAACCTACCCCTTACAGGAAACTGTGTGCACTTTTAGAATTTTGATAGATTTATCTAACAAACAAATAACTAAATGTATAAATATGTAAATACAAATCAAACATAATAAATACATTTAACAAATTAACAAATGCATAAACATAAATAAATGTATGAATACAAAACATAACTAAAATAAATAAATAAATAAAACAACAGCTAAACACATCAATAAAATAACATAATAAATAGACATAAATAAATAAATAAATAGATAGATAAGTGCATATACGCAAATAAACTAACAAATACATAAATGTAGGAATGAACGCAATTCAAACATAATAACCAAATAAATAAATGCATAACTAATAAATCCATAAATAAAAAAATAACTCCCTCCCCCAAAAAACAGTAAAATATGCTGCCAATCTGATGGTTCTTAGATGTGAAATCAGAAACCCTAATAAAATGGTTTCATGCGTCTAGCTTACTTTTCATTTTTAGTAAGTAAAACATCTGAAACGCAGCATCAGTCTGAAGAAACACACACACACACACACTCAAAGTTCAGATCACATAATCAGGCTGTGCTTCTTCTGGGTTTTGTTGAACCTGTTGCAGATGTGCCACAGCGACATGTCACTGTTCCCCAGCAGGCCTTTCCGGCGCTGTGTGTTTGAACACGGCCGTAACACACTCTTTTCATCATGACCAGAGCTCTCTGTCTGTTCTCTGCTTCATCGGCCACTCATGAGCATCAATTAAAAACAGCTGTGAGACTAAAACCAGAAACTCACTCTACCAACCTTTAAACTCAACATCCTGGAGACCAAAAACCTCACAAGACCAGCTCACATTTCACTGAAATTAATTAATGAATAAATTAATTAAAACAGACATTGAATATCATGTAAGGCTGCCATGGCATGAAAGTAATTGTAACTATTTATCTCACAATTTAAAGAAAAAAAATATATAAAAATCTGAATTATCAGATATTAATTGACAATTATGAGAAAAAAGTAAAAATTTTAAAAGTCACAATTACTTAAAAAAAATAAATAAATAAAAATGAAAAGTTAAATAATTTTTTAATGAATTGTTAATTTATTTATGTTTCTCTTTTGCACACCAACACTGCATTAAATTGATCAAAAATATAGTAAAACCAACTTTTTTTTATTTTATTATATTATACTATTATATTTGGATACTTTTTAAAAACTTACATAACATTACATAAATTACATAATAATATGCAACCTGTATAAAAATAGACTTTTTTTTTTTGCAATAATATTTCACAATATTAGTGTTTTTAATGTATTTTTGATCAATTAAATGCAGCCCTGGTGAACAGAAGAGAGTGTATATAATTATTCTTGATCAGTGGGCCAGAGAGAAAGAGTAAAAAAAAAAAAAAAAGACCATTTTTTTGTACCATAAATATTTATATTTATAATCTGTGAGTTAATATGTTACGTTACATAGTATATTTATGTATATATAAATGGAGAGAGAGAGAGAGTGAGAGAGAGAGGCATTACTATAAAAGTCATTTATCATATAAAAAGCTATTTTTTACTCTCTTACATAAATACTTTGTAAGAGTTAATTTAAATATAAACTTAAATTACCTTAAATATACTGTCAATATTTCTGCACAAAAGTAATGAAAAGTACTAAAGAACATAAGTCACAGTAGTCCAAATATTGACTTCATTTTATCAAACAGAGTTGAGGAGGTCAGATCATGGCGTTTGTGAAGCTGTGAAGGTGTTTAGTGTGTTTGTGCAGCAGAGAACAGCTGGACTGCCCCCTGGAGGACACTTCTACCGCTCGACCACAAACACAGCCATAACCTTATACAGCGAACAAACACAGACAGAGCCATGCATATTCAGAACAGACGCGTTTATGTTGCTCCCGTCCAATTATGCAATCCTAAACATCAGCAAGATCTAAAATGTCCAGATCTATGAATAATGGATGGCAGACAGACAGCTGGTGCCCTTCAGATGAAGTTTATAGAGATTCTGTTTCTCCAGCACCCAATCAATAGACACGCTGAGTTTTATTCCACAGAAAACAAAAATACGACTGTAGAAGCCATTGTGCATCGCTGATGTGTCTTTTATCACTCCTGAACGAAGGGCAAATGTGTTATAAGATGCTCCGACCAAAAGATCATTACAAAGCCGGCAGGCTGAAGCTGGCCCCTGCTCATCTATAATTCACCATTTAATTTAATCAGAAAGGCCGAACTCTGCGGAGGAAATAATGCCTCATATCCCACACCCTAACTGAGCTAATAAAGAGCATGCTGGGATACGAGAGTGCCGGCCTCAGCCATCAACAGGTTCAGACGCCGAGACCTTCAGACGCAGCTTACTGAGAAACTCATGATTTAACAAGCCTCCGCTGCTTCACACTCTCTCCACACGGACGTGCTGCTGAATATTTATAGACACATTAAAGCATTAATTGGTAATGCTTCAGAAATCAGGTACAGTAGAACAATCTCAGGCCGCTCACATGAGCCTCAGACGGCCCGTAATTAAACAGAGTTTTACTGATGGAGATTATAGTCGTTACTGCTCAAAACACAGAAGACTGTGGCAGTCGGAGAAAAAACATAAAAATGGTAATTGCGACATCTTTTCTCACTTTTTTAAAACCTGGAATTGCAAGATACAAACACGGAATAGTGAGGAAAAAGACTGAACATAGAATTGCGGGATAATTCTGAGAAAAAAAGTTAGAATTGCGACAAACTCCGAATTGCGAAATAAATTCACAATTCGTATTAAAATATAGAGTTTTAAAAAAAACATCTGCATTGCAATATAAATTAAGAATTCCAAGAAAAAAGTTAGCCTATATAATCTCTAATTTGATAGACTGTATAAGTTTGAATAAAATGCGATATATATTCTCAAAATTGCAAGAAAAAGTCAGAATGTGGATATATAGTCATAATTGTGATATAAACTCAAAACTGAGAGAAAATTTGTAACAAAGAATGTCAGAATTGCGATATCTAAACTCAAGTTTTACTGATGGAGATTATGCACGTTATCGCTCAAAACACAGAAGACTATAGAAGTCCTGAGTAAAAACATAAAAATGGTAATTGCGTAATAATGGTAATAATCTTTATCTCACAATTCAGACTTTTAAACTTGGAATTGCAAAATACAAACTCAGAATTGTGAGACTGAACATAGAATTGCGAGACAAATTCGGAGAAAAAAGTTAGAATTGCGAAGTAAATTCACAATTTGTATAAAAATATATGAAAATGTAGTATTTAGTGAAAAACGTGAGCATTGCAATATATACATTAAGAATTGCAAGAAAAAGTTATATAATCTCAATTCAAAATGTCATGATTTGACATACTGTACTGTACATAATTTAGAAAAAAATTCATTGCGATAAATATTCTCAATATTGCAAGGAGAAGTCAGAATGGGGATATATAGTCAGAATTGTGTGATATAAACTCAAAATTGAGAGAAAATTGTGACATAAGATCTCAGATTGGTGAAATAAATTTGCAATTCTGAAAAAAAAGTCAGAATTGTGTGACAAAAATTCAGAATTAATTTAAAAAAACATTAAATATCTACAACAAAAAATGTAAACCTTGACATTTTATAAACTCAAAAGTGCAAGAAAAATTCATAATTGCGAAGTATAAACCCAAGATTGTGAGAACATTCAAAATTGCGACATACAATATCAGAATTGTACAATAAATTTGCAATTCTGAGAAAAAAGTCAAAATTGTGAGAAAAAGACGATATAATATATATATATATATATTATAATTGCGATATAAACAATTCTGCAAAAATAAATGGGTGATAAAAGCTCATAATTTTGATATTTTATTCTAAATCTTTGGTTCATATGTAAGAATTCTGCTTTTTTTTGTTGTTGTTGCAGTTACCATTTTTTTTAATATTTAGAGATAAATATATCACAGTAAAACATTAGCAATGCAACATTTGCTTCACAACGGTTGCACACAGATCAAATTGCAGTTGCTATTATTTAAATCAACACAATAAAAGTCTCTTATAAAGACGGCGAGCACTGAGCGTGTGGAGATTCAGCGCTCAGCTGTTCATTACACTGAACACAAACTAATCTTTATCAAGCACACCTTCCTTTCTGAGGATCATTTACCTCTCGTCACTCGTCTCTGTCGGGAAGTGTGCTGATATTCCTCCGTTAAAGCATTTCATTAGATCAGCCTCACCAGAGAGTCTCTATTATCAGCAGATATTATCAGGATTTACTGACCGAGATTACACAGGAGACCAGGGAAGCCTGTTTTATTAGATTTCTTTCTTGCAATTCTGAGAATAAAATGTTTTCAGAATTGCATAACATAAACTCGAAGATTCAAAATAATTGCAAGATATAAACCCACAATTCTGACAAAAAAGAAAGAATCATGAGATATAAAATACAAATTGCAATAAACTATCAACTCTGAGAAAAAATAAATCAATTACGAGACATAAACTAACAATTCAGAGAAATAACAGAATTGTAAGACACAAACTCAGAGTTGCGAGAAAAAGACAGAATTGCGAGATATAAAACCACAATTTTGACAATTAAAAAAAAGAGAAAGAATTTGCTAATTGTTTTCTTGGAATACAGAGTTTATATCTTGCAATTCTAACTTTACATATCATAATTCTAACTGCAATTCTACGCAATTCTGGCTTTCTTGAAGTACAGAGTTTATGTCTCGCAAATCCAAAACTTTCCTCAGAAATGCATGGTTTATATTAAAATATATGTTGAGTTTCATTTCCAAAAAATGAAAAGGGTAATTGTGAATTTTTATCTCACAATTCGGACATTTTTTCCTCGCAATTTTACGTTTAGATCATACAATTCTGTCTTTTTTTACAATTCCGAGCAAAAAATAATAATAATTAATAATAATCCATAGCAAAAAAAAGCTTCCATAGATGCTTAAGTCATAATACGCAGAGCTAAATATATCACAATAAAAGATAACAAGCGCAACATGTGCTTCACAAAACATGAGAGATTATTTAAACCAACAAAACATCATATTGGCTCTTATGTCATTACGCCCTGAAAATCCTCTCAATACAGCTCTCAAATGTCATTTGTGTTCATGCATACTCAGACCTGTCATCTCAACAGGTTTGAAGTCAAATAGCGTTAGTTTGACAGATCAATGAGCTGCCAGCTTTAAGATCTGAGAGAGATTTTTGGGCCTGAAATACGTGGATGACTGTTATGAGGCATCTTTTGTAAGGAAAAGAGCGCCTTCTATCTGCTTTTGTGATTGACGGGTCACGGAAAACAGAAGATCATACAGGTGTTGACATGACTATGTTTTATAATAGTCCACTGAAAACATTTTTTTGAAGATGTGGTGGTTTTAAGCGAACAGGTGAATACATGAAGATCTTAACAGCCTGTTTAAGGGAACAATTCATCCAAAAATAAAAATATCCTCAGGAGATTCCAGATTAGGATGAGTTTGTTTCTTCATCAGGTCTGGAGAAATGTGTCTCAGCAATGGAAGTGAATGGGTGCCGTCAGAATGAGAGTCTGATAAAAACATCAGAATAATCCACAGCACTC